>JAODUD010000107.1:18299755-18316426 GCA_026784285.1 Stomatorhinus walkeri
TTAATTACGTAATCTTCAGGAATTTAATTACGTAATCTTCAGGAATTTAATTACGTAATCTTCAGGAATTGAACGTGAAGTTTTTTCATTATCTGAACATGTATGATTTGCATAATTTTTCTAATTATTATTCAGTCCACAGGTCTGTTTTCTTTTTTCTCAGGCTGCTATTATTTGTTTGTTTACACCTTTTATCGGATTACGGTACTTAGCGGCATGTCTTTTCTTCATTTCTTCTGTTTACTTCTTTGATCTCTTAAGACCAGCCTAATAAAACAGATGTGTTGTTTATGATGACTTTATTAGTGTTATTCAAGTACTGCTCACCGGGAGCTACCATCATAGCTAACAGGGCGCCAGTCACTTTGTGAGGAAACGTATCTTCTTATGGTGCAGATATTTTCACTGGTTTTAAAAAAAAAAAAACATTATATAGAAAGCCACGAAATGGTTGGCAAATGCACCTGGCCTTGAGGAAATCGGTAAAAAGCATTTCCCTGCCTGTGTGTCCCTCAACTGTGCCGTTCTCGCACTTGCAAAAGAAAAAAAAATGATAGTATGCGCATTGCAGTAGGTGGTGAACTTAAACTTGCTGTGGCACCTGTGCTTTCTTTTTTAGCCCTGAAAAATAGAGGGCTTCTCCCTACCTATGTGTAATGTGCCACTGAGTCCCTTTGTCACTGCTGAAGCTAGGAAAGACTGTCATTTGAGCACTTCGTGGGAGGACAGACTCTCTCCTTCTGGTTGATGGAGTAGATGCAGGTCTTGTCATGCAAAGCTAATCTGCTAGACTTGCTGGCAAGAGACGCTCGACAATTACAGCAGTGCTGACTGTTATCCACTGCCAGCCCCTCGTCTCCGCACAGCGTTGCTCCTTTTAGTCTTCATGTCTTCGTGCAAAGTGTGAACATGAATTATGTGAGTTTAGCCATGAAGCTGACCCCTTGATATTTCCATATGAATACAGCATTTGACTCTTCTGTTCCTTTCACTCTATAATCTGGGGGTCTCAAACTTAAATTACCTGGAGACCACTGGCTATGAGATCATCTACCAAAAAGACCAATTCAGATATTCTTATGAGAGGACAAAAGACAATGCAATGTCAATATTCCACTAATCTATAACAAAACCTAGTCTACGAAGATTACTTAAAAGAAAATTTGTGAATTTTTATTGCAAATATATATTGAATTATTAATTACAAACTCCAATGGTCAATTAAAAACATGAAACAGGTCATACGGAAGGGATGCATGTAACTGGTATGTGAGTCCACATTCACCTTAAGAAGTGATAAGTGCGGCAATCCATTGTTGTAACAGCACAAATCCGTACGTATTTCATGTGCATCTGCACTGATATGACAAGAATTTATCCTGCATTTTAACGTTTATATGCTAATTTGTACTTTATTTGCAGTATAATGGTTAAAATGCATGGTAATTTCTTGTCATAGCAGTATAAATGCACTCATATTACGCACGCATTTCTGCTGTTATGACAACTGATTGCCACAGGTATTGCTATCAAAGGTGAACTTGCATACCAGTTATGTGCATTCCTGCATATAAAACTCTTTACCAACAGAGTGGTAGTTTGAGACTTCTGCCATAATTTGTTTAGTTACTTGCATGCCATACTTCTTCAATACTATTAATGTCCATCCATCCCCCCAACTGCTTCTGCAGTCACAGTGAGCGTGAAACCCACACGAGTCGCACGAGAAGAACCAAGATGGAACAGCAGTTCATAATCAGACATTATGGGCAAGTTGGATGTGCTGCTTTGCTTCCTGTTTCTGGACTGTGTGAGACATCCGGCTCAACACAAGGAGAAGATAGAAACCCCACACGATCCCACACATAACCATCAAAATGCCCTCTCTGACTGCTTAATCTTCAAAGTACATGTGAGATTAACAACAGTATATGTGTCACCTACAGGTAACTGTCAAAAGAAATAAAACACCTGGGAAGAAAGGGGAAAGCAGGAGGTTCCAGACAGGTATGGTGCCTGGTCCAGTCCCCAGTTGTTTGGTCTACCATGGATATAAGGAGAGATCTCAGTGACTTCGAGGAGGCTGATTGATGGTGTGTGTGGTGCGTTCTTCACTGATGACAAGTGCTTAACTTGCAGTGCCTTACTTGCAGTGCCTTACTTGCAGTGCCTTACTTGAGCTTGGAATGGTAGTCAGGGGAAAAGACATCAACTTTTACAACTAAAAATGCACTTTTGTCACTAAACGGATGCAAAGAATACAGCTGGTGGTCGACTGAGCAGTGGAATATGTCATACTGTCAGATGAGTCACCCCTCATCCTGTTCTTGGTGCTCAGGGGAGAACGTAAGTGGTAAGTGCCAAAGGAAGCCTACACATGATTCTTAAATTTACAGCGGAAAAAGGTTGTGATGGCCTTTTGACGACATTGAGTGTATTTTCTTGGAGTGTTCCAATCAACCCCTCAGAAAGCAAGATAAATTGTAATGAAGTCATTATTAATGGCCATGTTCCTCCTGGGTGGAAATAGCCCCATCATGAATGCTTTGACTCAAAAAGACAAAAAGAATGTAAAATGTATCCCACCACCTCCCCGGTCAATGGGTCTCAGACCAATTAAGAACAAAAATTGGAGATCCTAAAATGTTCTTTGTTCCACTAGTATAATCAATCCAACCGTTTATGCTACTTCCATAGTTCCACATAGTTCCAGTAAAGTTCCACACATTATTCTAAGATACAGTGATACTGTTTTTTATGGAAACAGCTCCCTAATAAGAGCTGTACCTCTATATTACCCATTCATGAATTTCCCTTAACCATATTTCCAGCAAAGGGTGGTTGGTGAGCCCAGAGCCTACAGTATATTTCATGCATATTGAGTATTTTTATTACGATCATGGTTCCTCAGGCGAATCCTCCATGTACTGGATACAAATGACATTCATTCTAATTTCCAAGCCACTTGATTTCAACTTAAACAAAGGTGTTTATTCAGATGCTGTTCATGCTTATATTATTCAAACTTCAGTGAAATCTTGGGTTTCTTAGCAGCAAAATCCATCTATCTTCTGATAGCTCATGCTGGTCAGGATCACACTGAGATCTGTAGTCTGTCAGAGGTACCATAGTATAGGGGTACAATTTATATGGGATGCCAGTCAGTCAAAAAGCACTACCACACAAAAACACTACAAGTGATTTAGAGACACCAAACAGTCAAACTCTACGCCTTTTAATAGCAGAAAGAAACCTGCATAAAGTTGGGGTGTTACACAGCACACTCCATATGCGTGTGGCAGAGTGCAAATCCCCAAAACACGAAGTATGAGACAAGACTGCTACCTACTGCGCCACCAGGACACCCCATGCTGCACTGACTGCATAACACTAAAAACATAGATAACAGTCATAACAAAGTAGCTGCATCCACAGTCACATTAACCTTTCACAGGTCAAATGCAATTGTTATGATTCAATTGTTCCCTTCAGAAAATCTATTTTTGCTGTGTCAAACAGTAATTCTATTTAAAGGGATGCCCTTGTGATGCTGTATGAGATTTGTTTTCAGCAAAACGGGGGCTTTATAGAGGAATATGACAGGAAGGATTCTCTCTGTATGAAAGAACAAATCAGAAAAGCTGTGCCCTGAATGGAACTAATTAGGTGTTCCTCTTCCTACACCTGTGTCCAGCGCTTTCTGCCAGAGCACAATTAATCTTTTCCAGAAGGACTAGCTATACCACTATCAGAAGATGTTAAAGTGTGTTTCCCCTCTGAAAGAGGTAGAAATACTTTGTGTGACGCATTCTTTTTGAGAAGAGAAAAAAAAGAGTTCTTGGCACTGTCAAAAGTAATTTGTTTTTTTATGTATGGTGGTAGTGAAACATTTCCACAAATATTGAAGATTCTGAGACTTCCTGACAAATTATACGAATGGACAATGAAACATGTGCCCAGGCCTTTGACGCATTCATCGAACAGTGAATAGAATACTTACAAAACTCTTTACACTTGTAAACAGATTTAGAAATGCCAAAAGAAGGTTCTTTCAACCTATTTATATTCTTTTCGGAGTGAAACTAGACATATTCGTAGATGCAGAGAGGCATTGTAAATCCACACGCAAAAGATGCATGTCTGTTTTTATTCAACTGTTAGTAAATGCTGAAAAACAGTGATTGTAACTAAAGCAATATATGATGAAATGGAATTCATAAAATGAGTGAAACTGAATTTTAAGGGGAAATATATTTATTATACACTGTCAAGCAAGCCTCCATTGTACAGTGTTCCACTTGCCTATTTTTATCCCTCCGTAAAACTGTATGTGGAGATGTTGACGGCATGCTTCCCACGGGGAGCAGATGAAAGGAAACCAGCCTTCAAGAAGCTTCCTGTTTTGATAGGATTGAAAGATCTGGATTCTGTGCAGAGGATATAGTCAAAAAGTTGGAATTCTTTTTGGATGGAGTCTCCGGAAAAGGGGGTGAAGTTAGGGTGGGAAAGAGAAGACACAAATGTCTTATTTATAAATAAATGATTAGCTGTAAATAATAAATTAAGGCAAGACAGAGCACTTAAAACACCTTTTCAAAATGCTCATTCTTGGGATGGCCCTGTGAGTTGGCCAGAGTGTAACTTGTCTTGCAATCTATGGTTTCAGGTGGCTCTCGCTGGATGAAAAGACGGATGAATTCTTCAAACGTAAAAAAAAAATGTAAAATACAAATGTGTAGAAATGGTGAGAGATAAGATTGACAACTAAACAGAAGAATCTCCAATATGACAGTAAAATCATTGATTTAAAACACCTGGTTGGAATATTTATTAAAAAGCTACAACTGAATCCTGCCTAGTTTCCATAAATAGCTGTTTTTTAGCATTTTAATGAGTATTTGCAGTTGTGCCGCATTTTGAAGCTTTGAAGCAACGTCTTATACAAATATGACACAATTAAAAAAAATCTATGCTCCTGGTATTGGGGTCTTCTAAAGAGTTATTGCATCATTATAACTACCTTCTTTAATTCTTCTCTAAGGTCATGGAAGCCCTGGAGACAATGTCAGGAAAAATAGACCCAGCCTTTATAAAGGTTGTCTCATTTATGGCCATCAATGGTTAGACAGTGGCCCAAAGGCAAATTATTTTTGACTGCTTAACTCCCCACTAATTGTGCATAACTATAACCAAAATATAACCAAAAATATAACCAATATTTTCTAAGCCAGTTTAGTAGATATAGGTATTGAAGCAGCACAGCTGTGTTGAACTGAGGCCATTCCATGATCCTCAGGATTGGTTAACACCTGCCGCATGGCAGTTCTCCACATTAAAAATATCATCATCCTGATCCTTCTCACAAATGGTCACCGATGTTTGCCAGGAAATAGCTGAATGGAGGTCGTTCAAAGAATGCAGGAGTTGGGACTCTGAAGAGATGTGGCACGAAATGATGCAAGGCATGATGGGACTTCGGCCTTCCTGTTTCCCTGCGTCTTCGGTCCCTGTGTCTTCCCAGGCATTAGGGCAGATCAGGTGATGTTCATCTCAGTAAGCTGTCGGCTGTTTGGCTTCCCCTCCCATCCGAGGGGGGAAACTTCAACTCCACCAAGCGTGACACCTTGGCAGCACAGGCGCGAGGCTCCTTTAGGTGTCTGACATATTCCGGCAGCCGTCCCACCGGGAACATGGGCGTGTTCGCGAGATAAGCCTGGCTTCTCTGCGATTATGTCACTGGAATTGCCTCGTTCCGTGCTCGTGGGAAGCGCCTTCCCTCCAAACAGACACGCACACTTCCGCAATCCGCCCACACCCCGCTGAATTACACGGGGGTTTTAAAAAACCCCCAGGGCGGGATTTTTTATAGACTTAATTGCATCACAATAAAGGAGTGGCAGTGATAGCATGGAGAGAGCTCTGTGGCACGGCGGAACGGGCCATTGATGGAATCCCAGAGAGGACTTTAGAGACTAATTTAAGAACCACCAAAACAATTCATTCTGGCAACACAAAACTATGTTAAAGCTCAAGGCACACTTTATAATTATACATCTTAGGTGTCCCCCACCATCTCCTCTGGACATGCGTGACCCAGTTTAACACAAGTGGGTGTAATCTGTTCATTAGGTTGTTCTTTTGGTTAGTAAACCCCCCCCCACACATCTCTGCGGCCACGTCCAGAGAAGACAGGGGTCATCTGAGAAGCCATCAGCACCCCTGGTTCTTACTCACTTGTAAAGCAGGTAAATTACTCATAGAGAACCCCCCCCCCCACCCCCCAAATGCCACTGCCACAGCAAAAAAGATTAAAACAATGCACATGGGTTTTTCAGTTTGAATTAAAGGCCCAAGTAATGATAACATCAATTAGAGAATGCTAAAAAATGATGTGTTTTATTTACATGGATACTCCCAGGTTTCCATCAATACTAAAGAAGCTATTTCAAACAAGGATGTCAAGCTTTCGCTGAATTGTTGTAAAAGGTGAATCTATGGGGCTGTATCCGCAGTCTGTTATGTGAAATTAATGTAATGCACACATAATGAATAATGAAGTAGTAACCATGAATTACCAAGTCTCCCTCACCACTAATCTCTAAGGATCTATATCCATATCTGGAAATACTGTACTTCCATTAGCTGTCTGCAGTGCAGATATATGTGAGATAATCTCAGCAGGAAGTGTTATTATGAATTTATGTATGTTGCTGTGGGTACATAACACTGTAGTTTCCTCAGTCATAGATGGACAGTTGTGTTTCTACCTGTTCATGCATGAATCATGCTTGGTGACACTAAAAACAGCAAACGGAAAAAAGGTCCTTATTTTTAACAATACATTTACTGATGTATTCATCAGGCGAAAATTTATGCATCATCCAAAATAGCTCTTCATAGTTCTGCATCCTACAATGATTCAACTGATGTAACTTTCTTAATAGGAAAGAAATCCTTTTCAATCTTTAATTATTCAGGAAGTCTCTGTTCTAAGTCATTGCAAATATAATCAAGTTCAATTTATAACTTTTTTTTTTTGCTTTAAGTAGCAAATAATTAGTAAATATCTATTATCTGCTGGAATGTACGCCTCAAAAGACATAATTTACAATACTTGCCATCACAGAATACATGTGAGATTTCGCATAATATGAAGAAATTATTATTATTATTATCATCATCATCATCATCACTTATTTGTTAGCATTGCATTCCATGTGCACGAGTCCATTCACTCTCCCTACTAACGTAGAACCAAAATAACAGTGTCAGGTTTTAACGAAACGTAATTATTTAAGCACCATCCCTGAAAAATCGAGATAACAATAAAGCAGGTATCCGCGGCGAAGAGCCTCTCCAATTAGCTTGGCACACGCAGGGCTGTTCCCAGCGCCCCTTCGATGCCTCGTCCTCGAGGACCCGGAATGGAGTGCCAGGGCGGTTTTTGCACAGCACCACGCTGCTGATCGCACCCCTTTCTGCCACACCATCCTTCCCCATTAAATTAACTGCAGCTGGATCCGCCTCGTGCATAATAATGGCCCGGGGGAAGCGATTGACACCTGAGAACCACGTGGGTTAGGGCATGTAGGTGCCCCGTGTCACCTGCTCCCTTTCATTGTGTACAGCCGTCGCCGATCGCTACTTATCTGATTATAAACAGCTTGTCATCTTTCATGATAACTAAGATTTGATCATCAAAGGAAAAAAAATCTCGCCTTTTAATGTACCCTGTTTAATGACGTCATGTTTTGAATAACAGAAAAATCCATCTGATGGCAATATAGGCCTATTCGAACCTATTTTTTTGCCGCAGGTTAATACATAACAGAAAGGAAAATTCTTTAGTGTGTATGAATAATTTTTCAACGTTTGTTCTGCTTAACTATCTCTCAAATACTCCTCCAATGTATTCAATCAAACGTGGCTCATTATAGCAACACTCCATAAAAATGGATGATTGAATTACTTACTGAGGAATATTTGACTAGAATGATTAATGAATTCACAAGGCATGGGGCAGTGCACGAAAGTGCTTAACATTTTACGGCTAGTCTTTTTTTGCCTTTGTCCCAACTTCTCAGGTGGGACCCGAGACTGGAACAATGAAACACACCTTATGTTGCAGAACTACTGTTCGCGCTGATGATATTTACAATACAATAAATATACATCACTTGGAATAATAAGAAGCTGACAAAAGTGAATGCCAACCCTACAAGGCATCACGGAAATAAATAAATAACACCTCGTTTTATACACATATAATTTTATGCGAAATCAGGCAGCTATTAATGACAGCTATGTTGCTTTGAGGGGGGGAACACTTTTTGAAATAGGTGAAATGTGCAAGATTTCTGTGCTTAAAGACAGATTCCTTTTGTCAGACGAAACTTTACGTAATACTTGACCATATTTAAAAGCATACTAAATGTTTAGAAGGCTGGTACTTTGTTCATTTAAGACTGTAATGTCAGAATGTTGCAATTTTATTTATTTATCGTAAAAACGAATACACTTTAATGACGGATACTAAGCAGGATGCATTGAAGCATCCTGGAGGAATTACAAACTCAGCACATCACTTTCGATGTGATTTGCCAGCAAAGTTTAGTCGCATTTCCAGTTTTCAGTGAATGGCATGCCTTTTTTACATGATGATCTGCATTATGACAGCTTCTTTAGATAAACAACACAGCAGAAATCTTGGATCAGTTTGAATGCTGCTAAATACTTCTTTTTCGTACGACAGCCTGACGATAAAAACGAAACACTGGATCCTGTTCTTCTTTTCACGGAAAAGACGGCCGTATTAAAAGTAGGCTGCAACCCTTAAAATGTCTCTGTAGTCCAACGAACTGCGAATACGGAGCGTCAACATTTTTTAGAGATTTAAATGGGGGTGACAAGTCCCCGAGGTAGACGGTCTCTGCGGTATGATGTGCGTTTCCAAAAATAGGTTAGTGTCACTGGCGCCTTGTTTACGAGCCGCGTCGCCTCCGATGGCCTGGAAGCTGCGCCGCATTAGCATTTTAACGCGGCGCATCCGCAGGAAATTGGAGCTCCAGCCTGCGTGTGCGTACCGTTTCACCTAAAGGCACCCCATGCTAGCTCTGCGCTACCAGCACGCTGCTACCCCGGCAGAACAGCTTAAGTGTTTCCAGTTTGGTAAATAAGACCGAAATTAGAGACGTGTGAAGCCATTTCCGCCTCCCTCCTTCCTCTTTTTGTTTTCTTTCTTAGGGGAGCAGAAAGACATTAAATTGCCCATGCTATGGCCTTTGGCATCTGCTCCACCCAGTTCAAACCCGACTTGTTCCAGAATGACCTCGGTGTCAGTACGACTTCTCAGCCTTCTGCTAATTCTAGAACAGCCCCAGTGGCTTCAGTCCCCTCATTGTAATCTGGATGACCTCTGGTTGGTCCCTCCTTGCCCCAGTTAATGGTGCCTCATCTGCTGCCTCTCTTGGCTCCTCTCCTAATATCCCCACACAGAACTGCTTAGGTTTTGAATTTTACTCAATCAAAGATAAACCACTATGAAGCAGAATATTTAACTGTAAATAAAAGATAGTCAGAGATTCCTCTTTACTCTGGCAATTAACCCCACGAAAACTCACTATAGCTAAATGTGTCCTCACCACACCCCAACAACTAATAGATTTTCCCCCATCCTTCAGTGGAAGTAAATGGTGATCTGATGCCTGCATCTCTTTGAAGTGAGGTAGAGTACACTTCATGTAGATTATTTTTGCCTGTATTGCTGCGGTTCAAATCCGGTTAAGTGCACACAAGGAATGGTCTCAAAGGAGCAGGGGAATATAGGATATTAACGGTTTGCTGGAATCAGTCTCCATTCCAGGCGGGCGTTGTTTTGGGGACGGATTCGGGATGAGGATGGCTGCAGTACTCAGGCTTTGATGTTTTTATGCTGCTTCATAAAATTATGAACTCAGAACGTTATCGATAATGACACATGCTTTTTTTTATTTCTGAGAGGCTGGACATTCTGCTTGTACAAGTGGAAAGAATAGCATATACACATGCAGATCAGTATTGTAATGGAAATATGCATGCTTGTACAGTGCTTGTGTTTATGCATGGTTTCCCTCTATAAAAATCTCACCTAGGCGTATCATCTTCAAAGTAGGTCAATGGCTTTTATTGTAACCCAAATGTTGACGGTGCTACTTCACCCCCCAGTGGATAGCTTGCATATTGCATTTTTGGAAGTTGTTTCTATATTCCCATGATCACCACACACACCGTCGCGTTTTAAAATGGTGCATAATGGTTTTAAGAGGCTTCCTGTCATCAGATGTAAATCGCCGTGTACCTCGAAAGAGGCACTTAGGGTGTGAAACTTTCGGAGCGTTCGGGAACTGAGATAAGTCTGACGCACGATAAGTTTCGGATGGGTACATTTTCAAGTTAAGGCAATTATGTTATTATGTACATCTACCAAGTTCAAGGACGTGTCGCGTACAGCTAACTTATGCTGATTGCATTATTTGTGGTCTTGCTTCTGGCTTGGATTTCTGTTTGGCTGAGCTGAGGGAGCCTGGGTCCATATAAATTTTCTATCAAAGATAAAAACAACTAGACCTGCTGGAGGTTAGAGGCGTCGTTGGCAATTGATCAGGCATAGCGCAAGCCAAAACATATCATGACTGCAGCTGCCTTGGGGAAATTTGGACAAGCCGACCGCGACAATAAAGTAGGGCACGGTGTGGGGTGTGGAAGATGCGAGTACCACCCCTACTGGTTATTTTCCCCCTGGGAGAGTGGAAAACGTCCCCCTCCTCCATTAGGCTACTGAGGAAAGTGAATGTGCAGGCTCCTCAAGAACGGCGCCGCTCCTCTGGTCCGCCTGCAGATCTATGCATACAACTGGTGTCAGACTGGGCTGAGCACTCCATTGTGCATCTCCCCCAGGTATGCTCTCATGAAACTTTCATGCAGACGTGCCAGGTGGCGTGCAACATCAGACTGGAGCCAGGACTGGAATAATCCGCTGGCGTACAAATAGTCATCCAGTTTATATTCCAGGGTTAAAAATTTGTATTTCACACCGTGATAGCTAGCCAACAAGGTAGTAACATAGCTAGTTACCTAGATATGACGTAACTCAATAATGTACTGCTATATATTCCACTGGAGCAATTCAAAATACCTTGAAAATGATAACATAAATGCATGCAAACACATGAAATCTATTATATCTATTAAAACAAGTGTGCTCCCTCACAGGTCAAATTGCCAAGTTACCTGAGCAATTAATATCCTATCATTTGTAAAAATACTGCACTGGCCCAGTTGACTTTTGTCTGCTGTGGACAGAATGGCAATCACACGATGGCTGTTTCCGATGGGGGACTCAGCATGATGTTTTATGAGGGAGAGCGGCAGAGGTTGCCATGGACATCTGATGGAAAGACCTTAATTAATAGGCGCCATGGAGGAGTCTGTATCCTCCCCAAACAACAGGCCTACGGTTAGCCGCAAGATGAAAGACAAGAACAGCCAACTCAATGTCAATCTAATGCATGAGCAGGCAGACTCATCCAGGAAAGTTCCTCCAGCCTCACAGGAAGGGATAATCAGATCGTCAGATTGTGGTGCGTAAAGGCACCAAGATTGCATTTCTGCAAATGAAGTGATGCAAAGGAGATGTATGGTAGGGTATGGTAAATCCTTGTTCCCTGTGAGTGGATGAGTGCATCTGTAAGTCACACACAATAAGATTATGGACTGAGTGCTTGTTTTCCCATAGTGGAAGGTTCTGGTGATCCCGTATGGTGTGTCAGGATTTAGGTCCACTCTGTCCTTTACAGAATTCCACTAAACACTGAGTCATTGTGAGTGATCCATCTTTCTCCAATGGGGAAGCGTTTCTATCCTGATGAGACTGCAGGGTATACACACCTCCCTCCCCCTGGACGGCAATATTTAATCAATGGCTTGATGGGTATGAAAACTATTTAACCCAAATATCAGCAACCCGGTCTCAACCCAACAGGACACCAGGCGATTTCAGAGGTGCCACTTCCACCATCAACACGAACTGATGGAATTTATCACGGGGGAATGGTGTTGGCTCCCGCAGACACACGATTCTGCTATTTAATTTTATATGCAAACATCCATTGTCTAACTGCTGTTTCTGATTAGGATCATGGGGGAGATTTAAATCTATCCCAGGTAGTACAGGACACAGGTGGAATACCCCATGGATGGGATGCCAGGCTATCCCATGTAACACACATGCATACACCCATGCACATAATCACACGCTACAGGAAATCGATTCAGAATCTTCACCTGATCTTCACGAGATGCTTTAGCTAAAGTACTACGTTATCAGTACTTTATTTTGTTCAGATTTCTCCATATGAACCTACTACTCATACTTGCACCCGAAGCTTTATGCGAAGCAGCCATCCCCAAACAGCTGCAATCCCACTGTGGGGGCTTTTTGTACAAAAGGGTATTGATAAAGAGCTCTAAACAACCGTGTGCTACACGCTGATGGCCAGGCCGCACAGATTGCCTGCAAATGAGGCTCTCTTTTTCACTTTCACAACTGTTGCTGGGTAACAAATGTATAAAGTCAAATTACCATCATTAGTAGGATTCCATGCATGCGGAGAACTTTTTTGGGAATGGCCATTGTGGTTCGGAACCACAATATACCACTTAAAGCCAGCCTTAGAATGTATTAGTTATTCCTCCGGGTTCCACGTGCCGTTCTGTGAATTCTGCCAAAAAACATCAAACACCTTTGGGATGAACTAGAACGGAGACTGTGAGCCAGGCCTTCACATACAACATCAGCCTGAAACTCACAAAAGCTTTTCTGAATGAATGGGCAAACATTCCCACAGACAAAATAAAATCCTGTCTTCCCAGAAGAGTGTCAGCTGTTATAACTGCAAAGGGGAAACCAGCTCTATATTGATACCTATGGATGTAGAATGGGGTGTCATAAAAATTTCTGAAGGTGTAAAGACCAGGTGGCCCAATATTTCTATTATCTGTCTTCCATAAGTGACCCAGCACAAGGTCACTGTGACCCCAGAGACCATCCCAGGAATGAAGGACAAAGTCAATAGGCAATCTAGTAGGATGCTTTAACATAAATATCAGATAGACCTTTTCAACTTTTGTACGTGAAGCTTAAGTTTATAACCACCTTTCTCTCTCTCTCTTTACTTGGATGAAGACAGATGTATGTGATGACTCCGAAATTCTAAAGGGCCGCCCTCTCTCCTAGGAGAGGTGGACAGTAATTCTGAGCAGTGTGATTCAAAATGCCATTACTCTCCAGCTGACTTAATCAGGTCAGACACGGGGTTGCATAACGGTGCCCAGTGGATGCTCGGATTTCAGGACACTGTTAAAAGCTGTTTATGCCCAAATAAGCTGAAATAACAAGAAAGAAAATAAATAATTAGTGCATGATCGCACACATGACACTGCAGCACGGTGCGGTTTCAGAGTCCTATAGGCATATCACAGACTCAGTGGCCAGTTTATTAGGCACATCCGCTTGTGAGCACAAAAAGCCCTGCAGCCCCAAACACTGACTCATGTGGCTGGTCCTGAATATTAACAGCCCACAGACAGGTACAAACAGCTATTGTGCTATTAAGCATAGACGACTAAGATGTGTGAACTAAGTACTTCTGAATGTGCTGTGATTGTCGGTGCCAGACGTGGTGGTCACAGTAACTCAGAAATAGCCGCCTTTATTGGATTTTCACACCCTACTGTGTCTGCAGTTTACAAAGAAGGGCTCAATAAACAACAGACAAAAAACAAACAAAAAAATAGCCAGTTACGTGGGCAAAAACACCTTGTTAATGAGAAAGGTCAGAAGAGAATCGCCAGACTCATTAAAGCCAACAGAAAGGCCACAAGCACAAAAATAACAGCTCAGTACAACAATGGTGCTCAGAAAAGCTTCTCTGAACACTCAATTTGCCTACCCTTAATGTGCTTCTGCAAGCAAGTAGGTCCTATTCAGTGTAAACTAGGTATAGCTAATAAAGTGGCAAGTCACTGTATATTTAATGCAGGCGTCTGTGGGCTACCTTTCGGATTGGGGCTACAAAGTTACAGTATTAGCTCATTTATGCTAATGATATCATTCTTTGAATCCCTGGGCATTTGTGTTTTTTCGTTTCATTAGTAAAGAAACAATTTAGTAATTCCTTTTATCTATTGACTTAATTAGCAAAGAACTGTACAAAAGAAATATTTATGTTGTGCTTTTTTGACTATTATTATCGTTAAGGCCACGCTTTAGAAATGGTTGTAGACTGTGGGAATGACTGTGGGAATAACAGAAGCCCCCCCCCCGAGCTATTTCTCCCGAAAACTTCAAACAAATGGGCTCATTTGATCTATTCCATCTCTCCTTATTATTTCATTACATAAGTCATGGTCAACCACATTTCCACAGCGAGGTTTGCTCCAGATTTACTCATAGGTGAAGGTCCTACATCAATATGACGTCACTGTCGATACAGCATTATTGTGCAGTTACACTGTATAGCATTTGCTGAAATTGTATTAAAATGGTTTGGACTCTTAGAGGTACTGTTTGAGGATGCTTGATGTCTTACACACTTTCACAGTGGGAATTCTCCATCATCCTCGTGAACCACTGTGCTTCTTCATTTCCTGTCACGTGTCCAGTTTCCTAAGCAGTATGCTACACTCTAATGCAGTAAGGAGTGCTACCATTTACCACTGATTATCCGTGCATCTTCAAACTGATCATCCCGGACTCTTTCACGGGCAGTACAGGGTACAAAGCTGGGGTACACCCTGACGGATGCAGAGTCATGCACTACACAGCCAAACAATGGCAAAACATAGTATCTACACTGAGACTGAAACTAGCTTCAAAATTTTTTTTAACTGTCCACACAACTAAGATATTTTGTCACCAGATAAAACCCGATTCAATTTCGGGTCATAACTCAATTTTGATAAAATATGTAGTTACAGCATTTTGCCTTAATGGAGCAGTATAGAGTTAGCCTAACCACATGCCATTTAGGAAGAAGCCACTGTCCCCAGAGAAAAACAAAAAGACAGGGTGAGAACATGCAAACTCCACACACACATGCCGAGCCAGATTCTAGCTACCAACCCTCCAAGTCTGAGGTAACAGTTCCGCCTCCCCAGTCATGCGCCAACCCCAGCCACTCGTCATGTGGAGCACATACTATTACCTAACCGGAGAGCTATGAATCAGAACTATAAGCTTATTCCAAAGAAACACCACGTCAGACCTGTAGGGTCTGCCTTTGCCTGCAACGATGCGCTCAAGGCGATATCTTCGTCCACCGCTGAAAAGCTATCAAACGGCTTGTGTCTAGACTAAATTTGCGTTTGTGAGATTGCATCGTTCGAATGAATACCATTTGAAGGCACTGCAATAAAAGTTTAAAATACATTCACGTATGCTCCAGATAGTAGGAGAGATGAAAAAAACAGAGCATTTTACCCTGGATTTGGTGTTCGTCAGGTACACAGTACAAGTACAGAAAATCTAACCTGTACCCCAACAGCAAAGCAGAATAGAAAGGAACCTTTCATCTAAAACAAGACCAGTTGTTCCCTCTTTGTCAAATCTGCCACACAAAGGCCCTTTGAATGTTTCCAAGTTTTTTCTTGGGTTGACTGACGTGTTATGGTGATTCTGAAAACGTCTCTGTGCAGCCGGTTCCCCCTAGTGGCAAAATGATGCTTTTACATCCGATAGGCAATTCCCCACAGGAGTTTTACAAATAAGAATGTACTGTAAGATTTAATAAAATGTTATTGACGTTACCCGCAGGGTCTTTGCCTTTGAAGCAGGGACACATCTTTTCATGATATACATACCTTTAAAGAACAGAAAATAAATTATTTGATTATAATAGTGTTTTAAAAAGGTGGCAAGTTAGTTACACTTGGTCATTGTAGGATATTTAGCATTAAAAGGGACAGATGATTACATGTCAAACTGGAAACAGTTAAGGATCTGATTCTAAAATTACAGTTAGACAGGGAGAAACAAAGTATTAGCAGAGATACAGGAAGCACGCAGGTGTCAGACGAAGCAAAATGCTTCTATCTTTCAGTAAGTATTGTGTTTGTTGGACAACATTTCATATCGATAATAGCATTGCAGCTGATAGTAAATGGAGTTTGTTACTTTGGGTGACAGCGTGAGGTGACCTTATCAAACAGTGATAAACAGAAAATGGGAACCAGATATCAAGATTCCAGCAGATACAGGCAACCTCAGCTGGTGCACTTTTGACAAGGAGACTGAATCGTATTGCCCCAATGAAATGACTTAATAAAGCACCATACAAACCAGCTCTGTGCAGCAGGAACAGAGGCCACTGCCATTGTTCAACCCATCTGATCTAGGAGCTGAAATTTCTAGAGCTATGACGGAAGACCTACAACAACAATGAACATACACACAGGTATGCATTGTTTAAAAACTCGATTAATAAATGCAGCACTACTTACACACAATACAATAAATATAGTTTATTATAATATTATAATATTTATTATAATATTATAAATATACAGGGTGGGCCATTTATATGGATACACCTTAATAATCCAACACAATGGGCAGCACATTGAACACATTTTACA
>JAODUD010000107.1:18322169-18336681 GCA_026784285.1 Stomatorhinus walkeri
GGGGTGTCTCTCCTTGATACAGATGTGTTAAGCACCAGTTAATCCAGGCCTACTTGTCAGAGCCTTAAACCTTCACATGAGTGCTTAGCGCTCCCTTTTTAGTAATTTCCTCTGGTCATTCTCCAAGTGTGTGTGAGTTCTCTATTCGACATCTTTATATTCATGCAAATCGAAGCCTTAAACATATATTTTTAGAAACATTTAAAGCACTGGATTACACTCCATCTCCATGAATTGTAAGTAGAAGTTCGCCCATTTATGATTGGTCACTTGGCTACAGTATACCATATTCCATTACACCACTTTTTTTAAGGTGATGCCACTTAGAGTTCATTCTTTATATTAATTTTCTTCAGTGCCAGACAAAGTCATACTCATAGCAAATAATGGTGCAAATTGCCTCACCTACTTATATAATCTAGTAATGTTTGTTCTCTGGTTTTTCTGGGGAATGTTTTTATTGTAAAATATGCAGAGTGCATCGGAGTCTTCTACTGATATATGATACAACACATGAACTGACTGAAATGCAACACAACTCTTCCCCTTTTCCCATTTTAAAGTCTGTAGCTTGATGCAATATCGATTTGACACGTTCTCTTTATATCTTATATAACGATATTTAATCTAATATCGAGTCACTGATTTTAAACAAAAAAAAAGGGCTTGGATTGCAAAGAAACCTGCGACTCACATTATCTATTCGCATATCTATCTGTGACTTTTCCCAAAATACAAAACCAAAATCATCAAAACTACAGAGTTTATTTGCAGCGTCTGGTTCATCTATGGCAGCCTGAGACTACTATTTAAGGGACATTGGCTTCTGTTAAGTGAAACCATAAATTTTCACTCACTTCCAAATGACACGTTCAATTTCAATCAGAAAAAATAAATTAGTATCGTGGAGTTATGACATTATTATGAAATTTATGCCATAGCGATTAACTTTATTTTCTTTTGAGTATTCCGTGTAATCAGACATCAGATTCCTTGGTAAGTGATGAAAAACATCCCCTGACATTATAAGATTACAGCATCGTTTTTCTTTGCAGAAGCAAGTATATCAGTGTTTTCATTCGCACACACTAAAATGACCTGAGATCTTTTATTTACTACTCATCTGATTAAAGGTTATCCCGACAAGGTAATAGGCGACATTCTGGGTGACCTTAGAACAATCAGCAGAGCCAGCGCAGTCACAGAGCTACCCAGCTTTCTATTTTTGCTTAAGCTTCAAAAGGAAGCAAATACGTTCTGTTTTGTACAGTGTTTTGTCTGTCTGTACTAAAGTGATGGAAGTTTAGCTTAAATGTTCCTGCTGATGAGAACTCTTTATGAGTACTACTACTTATAAATATGCATCAATTGACAAGCCTGCAGAGCATTACAAAGATGAATATCGTAATGTAAAGTAACACCTCCTAGAACAGGGTTATTCAGTTCACGGTCCTCGAGGTCCGAGCACTGCTGGTTTTCCAGCCTTCCTTTACCTGTCAGTCAGGTGTGAAGCCTCTGACCAATCAGAATCAGTGATTATTAAACTAACTACCTGGTAGAACTGAAAACAAGGCCTGGATTTTGGAACCTTATAGACAAGGTTTTATATTTCAGTTTTACAGGATTTATATATGTATGTATGTGCGTACACACATACACCCCTCAGTGAGTCAATTCTGGCGGCGTTGGGTGTTTTAATAAAGTTTCCTCTGTAACTTATAATGAGGTTTTGTAGGATAAATGTACACTCTTCGTAGCTGTCTGTATCACTTCAAACACTTTAGTGGAAGTGAATCGTATTACCTAATGAATAAAATATGATCTTTACCATTTTCTTGTAAGCTTGAATCTGAGACCTTTTAGGATTGGAGTGAAACATTCCCAGTGTTGGCTGTCACATCATAATAGTGTAAATATGAACTGCATTACTCGCCTAACCAAAGTGTCAAAACTACACAGCCAACTATACCATAAAACAGTATTCATTTAAAACTTATTTCCATTGAAATTTAATCTTTCCCACAGGCCATGTTCAGTTAGTTAACCTCAGTCTAGGACCATGAAATTCTGAAAGCTCCATCAAATATTTTCTCCTTTATAGTGCAAAGCAATTTGCAATCGAGGTATCTGCTGCAGGGAAAATGAATTTACCGAATATTTGACAGCTGGTGACTGAGCTCGTTTATTAGGGGATGTCTGGCTTGCTCTTTCAGTGGATTTCTGTGTTTTACTACAGCCTTGTTCCCGTCGCTCAGAAACATTCTGATTTATATCATGAATGTCATTATTATGTATCGCTACAGCGGTAGAAACTGAATATAAACATATTCCTGATTTTTAACTGGTTCACAAAGGATTCGCTGTAGCAACACCAAACATCTTCGTGTGTTTTTCTAGGCTCATTATAGTTTTTTGAGGATATAGTTCTATGGACAAGTTCGTAGCCAGTGTTCAAGCAAAACAGGCCTGTTTCGGTCAGGTGCGTTTGGAGGACTGCATTTGGTGCCAGTGACTTTCAGTATTGGCTATATTACGCCATAGCTTTGTCATGTGTTCGGGCTGCCAGTTGAGTAAATAAGCTTGGTTTTTGTCCTGTTTTCAAAATAGCATTGACCATTCCAGTCATTCAACCATTATGCATTCCCTAGGCTACACCTCTATCCAATGTACCATTTAGCAAGCACACACCCACACACACACACACATTTTATATATATGCATACACAATCTGCATATATTCTGTCACAGATGATAGGTAATTGAATGTATCTACCTAACCACTGCAGACATCCCTCACGTTAGGCCATGGATGACAGACAAGCTGTTATTTTTTTTCCCACGATCTCCTGTCACGTAGCTGTCTCAGCCTGCTTACCCTTAAGAAAACAGAAGGAACCTTGATGCAATTACCCACTGGCATCTGGACACCACATTTCAGCTGGCAGATCAAACTGAGGCAGCCGCCAATTGATTGTTATTTACTGTTCTCCCCCTCCCCCCCTGCTGCATGGAGCCTCATGGTCCTGTCCCGCCATGTGCTCCCCTTGCATCCCCCTGAACGGTGCTGATGGAACGGTCCGGGTGTCCATGGCTTATGGCCACCGGGGCTCTCAGCGGGAAGCGCGGCGTATCTCGCCGTGCAGAGAAACAGAAGATGAACTCCAAGGAGGAAAGAATATTCAGACAAAGCGATGTCCTGTCAGATATGACAGCAACAACAGAATGTTCTGGCAAGTTATCATTTGCAGCATCATAGTTTAATGGAAATGAAATCAATAATATCTATGCACAACAAGATAAGGTTTGCCAATGTTTCTGCACTTGTTTTAACTAGCACTGAGGCCATTTGCTGAGATAATAATTAAAAAATGATAGAAGGCTTTTTTTACACTATTCATTGAACATAAATTTGGCCAAATAGCTAAACAGATTGTTTTTTATTTCTACTGATCAGGTTTCCCAGCAACAAGTGTTTGATGGTTAATCAGAAGTTCTGTCATCAGTGACGGTAACAACACAGCTAGCTAATCTAATGTAGCTCTGTGCTGTAGGTATTTCAGCGTCCTTCACCTTTGGTGATTCATATTTGTGGGGCAGATACAAAACAATGATGTTCCGCTTCTGGGAATCTTCAGTTTGTCTTGAAATTCAGGTAATGTCTCTGTATGATTTGGATACATGATTGTTACATATGCATGTACACAGTTTAGTCTACCTCTATCCAGTCTAGATTCCTGAAGGAAACATCTGTAAAGCTGTCATTACAGCATGCTATTAGGTTTGAACATAGTCTTTAAAGACTAATTGTGTAATGTGGAACACTGCAATTCTGCCAGTTTGTCTTCCATTTTTTAATTTCTTTTTTCATTCTGAAATTTAAAATTTACCCCCCCCCCCATTTTCCCTCATGCCCGAGATTCATACTGATGTTATCTAACAAATCATAAATTTCATTCATGGATTGTTCTGATTACGAATGAAACTTGAAACATTTTTTGACAGCTATGACAATGTATCTCTGCAAACCTCATTCAGCTATAACCTCCTAGCTGTATGCCTGCTTCATCTCTTGGATTACAAAGCTTTCCATTTCATTTTTCCAAAAAAAGTAAACTCTTGCAACTCTTTTTTTTAAATTAGCATAGCTAACGGTTTTCAACAGTCAAATTCGGTCTGTATGCCAATCACCACTGTTGTCAGCCTTCAGATTAAATTTGGTCGATTCAATAATTACCAAATCCACAGCTGCAGTAAATTGGGCTTCTGACATTGACCATGAGACACTGGTTTGAATACTAGCTCTAGCCGTGAATCTGTTTGAATGAGCGCTGTCCTACTGAAATATGCATGGCTTTAGTGGTGGAATTTTAATATCTAATTATTCTCCAGGAGAGAATTTCACATATTAAACCTCCTTCCCAAGTATGCTCATTTACACAGGATATTCTATTCTAGTTATTGGGGATTGTTCCCACAAGATTACATGCCAAATCATCATTTAATCACCATAATATCACTGACTTGGGAAATGAGTCATACTCAGTATGATGAGCATTAATCACGTATGTACAGTTATTGTACTATAATATGTCAGCTGAAATTAATGTGACTGTTTCTGCACACCTCTGGTTTATATTACTTAAACCACTTTAATATGAGAAAACTAATTCTGAAAAATAATAAATGTTTTCTATTCCACCAACAGCACTGTAAGCTTCTTTACAAAGACTAGTAGCACACACAGATTTAGCTACATTGTTGTATTAATTAAATGATTCTACTGGTGCAGTTATGTGGTTTCATGTTTTAAGCAAACACAGACTGGCATATCACTCCTGGCTCTGTGACAAAACGTCCTCTTGGGAAGGTGCTACCACGGACTTTACACGTAATCCATGGAATATCTCTTCTAAGATCATTGTTCGGTTTCCACATCCTGCATCAGTCTATCCACCCATCCATCAATCCATCGGCCAGCTGCTTACCCTGAACAGCGTCATGGGGAGTGGCCTGGATGTGATCCCCAATGGCAGCGCGTATCACTCAAACCACTCCCCCTGTTCGCCGCAAACAGTCACTACAGTAGAAGGATTTTTTGAGCGAGAATTTAGAAGTTTTCCCAGGCATCACAAGGCACAAGACAGGGGTATACACTACCCAGCGTGCCAGTCCACTGTAGTGTACACAAATACATAGGCACCACCTGCCACCTGTCAGCCCACTCTGATCCCGAGTTCCTCTCTCCTACCAGAAGGGTCTGGTGAGAGTCACCATCATCGGTGCCCAGACCCCTCCAGCATGAAAAGAGGCCTCCAACACAAACCGCAGCCTGAGATCCTGTCCAGAAGCAGGTGCAGAATTCTCGCCTCCAAAACCCGCAGGCTGAGCAACAGCTTCTTCCCAACGGCTGTCTTAGTTCCAGGTATTTTCTGTTCTTGATTGTGTGGGTCAGGTGTGCTGGGAGCTGGGAGGGAGCAAAAATGTGGACTGTCTGGGGGGGTCCCCGAGGACCGGGCTGAGAAAAACTGTAATGTGCAACGGGCAATTTAGAAATGCCAAATGCTGGAGGGAAACGGAGTACCCAGTGGAAACCTGCATGGCACTGGAGCTGGGTGATTGAAACCTGAAACCTTGAGGGGGCAGCAAAACCACACACAGCGCCACCGTGTGACAGACCTGAGCAAATGTAACTGTTAAAAAATTGTATTGATTATCGGGAAGGTGTCCAGTCCTGTTGTGACAGTCCTATTGGTTTGTAAACTCTGGGAATCAAGTGCCAAACTATTGCTGTGGAAGTAAAACTGTTTACAAGAAAAAGTGATATCTTCAACCATGATTAATAGTCTAACAGTGAGCTACACGGACGATCCTGACACTTCATCAGAGCTGCAACCGGGAAGCTGAAATTGGTACACAAAGTGTGACATACGACAAAGTATATGGAGGCGCGTTAAAGGACCGGGGCCATGAAAAGAAGATAGGAAATTTGTCACTATGAGTCATAGAACATTAACATTGTACGTAATTATGAAACACAAATGAAATTTTACTGCCACGAAGAGTTCGCTTAGCTTGGGCATTAATTGATATTCTTCCACTGCTCAAGCATCCTGACTAAAGTGTCTTTCAACATCAGTGGGAGAGATGACTTGCCAGTGTGGGGGGGAGGGGCTTGTTGGTGACAGCAGCTATTATGACACCCCCGTTATGAGTCCAGTCACCGGAGTCTCCATTTTCATCTTGATGGCTCAGCCAGCGGATGATACGACGTAATGTTCGCCTCCCCCTTTTCCATTTGAAACCATTTGGCATTCCATTTTTTACACTATGTCGAGTCTTAAGCTTGCCACCAGGGGGAGTGAGAGGGAACATATCAGATGCAGCTTGTGAGAGGCACCGTAACTGTACTGCTGTCTATCAAAAATGCCTGAACTGGATTTACAGGAGTTTAGCCTTTGTACATCTAAAATATGTAGGTGATTTTAGAGAGTTTCAGGAACTCTTCATACGGGTCACCAAATATTTAGGAACAGTGGAGACTATTTAATTATTAATATTAATTAAAATGTATAAATTATGAAGCTTTAATTGTTTATCCTTTGCAACCTCGGGGCAGCAGTCAAGGAATTTCACCTTGGCAGTTACAATGGCCTTCAAGGGGCCTAGAGAGAGGGCTTATCACCTTAGCAGCAAATGTGAAGGATGTGAATATTCAATTACTTGAAGGAAGCTTAATCAGTTCTTTAGGTCAGAGAGCAGGGAAAACCACACGCAGAACATACACATGTGAGCTAGGGGACTAACGAACATGTAAGAAACACGCAGGCATTCAAAATGTAACCGGCTGTTAATATACAGGAATAGTTAGTGACTAATCACCTGAATCTTGAAAGGAATATGGGAATTAATTCCGCCATGCTGCTGGAGGGTGCAGGAGAGTAAAGGGACGAAGGTTGACTGAACAATTCGCTCATGGAAATCTTAGGAAGTTATATATAATGTATTAAATATTAATGACTTTGACAATGTTAGGCAAAGTTCATCTTCCTAATCACTGAGAGATACTAGGGATTGGCATCTGATGAGAGCTTGTCCATGACATAAACAAAGAGGAGAATATTTAGTTTGCTGGGTGTGATCTGGGAAATGAAGGACTTACTTGGAGCGAGTCGAGGATAACAAGGATCATCCAGCTGTAGGGAGCGGTTTTGTCACAAAAGGACTTAATAGTCATTTATGATCACTAAAGTATTTACTAGGTAACCTTAACATATTTTACATATTTTACCTTGCTGGACACTAATTACTGGAATTACAATATGGCGACACCTGGGACTTCACCTGGTAATGTTTTACTTGCCAGTTCATACCAGTTTGCCAGTTCATCTCCATAGCCACCACACTACTGGCTGATACCCAAAGGGGCATTTGAGCTTCCACTCTTTCATGTCCAAAAAAGAAGCACATGCCATTTCTGGTGCTATAGTCAAGGACACGGGCCAGAAAGGGAAAGTGACCCTGGAAGGGGAAGTGGCACGGGAAGGGGAAGTGACAAAGGAAGGGAAAGTGACCCTCGAAGAGGAAGTGACACGGAAAGGGGAAGTGGCATGGGAAGAGGAGGTGGCACGGGAAGGGAAAGTGACCCTCGAAGAGGAAGTGACACGGAAAGGGGAAGTGGCATGGGAAGGGAAGTGACACGGAAAGGGGAAGTGGCATGGGAAGGGAAGTGACACGGAAAGGGGAAGTGGCATGGGAAGGGGAAGTGGCACGGGAAGGGGAAGTGACACGGAAAGGGGAAGTGGCATGGGAAGGGGAAGTGGCACGGGAAGGGGAAGTGACACGGAAAGGGGAAGTGGCATGGGAAGGGGAAGTGGTACAGGAAGGGGAAGTGGCACGGGAAGGGGAAGTGACTGGGCAAGAGGAAGTAGCACCGGAAGGAGCACAGGAAGCAGATCTTCTGACTTTCCCACATATTAGTGTAAACTCTAACCCTCCAGTAGTGTTCTAAACATGCAGCATTGTGTTATTCACATCTAAAGGCAATTCCATTGTTTTACAGGTACTGTACATTCCCAGCTTTCCCAGTGTAGCACAGCATCCCGAACAAGCGGATGACACTGAGTGCTGGGAGAAGAGGGCATTGTGGTTTTCTGCAACGAAACAGACCATGCTACTGTTTTATGTGAGGAAATGTGTCTACTGGTTCTCCTGAGTGTCATCAGGTTCCGCGGGGATCTGTGTGAAAGGCTGAAGCCGACTTCAGTGTATTGTCTTTGAAGAGGATGAGTTATGTTGTCCTTAGTCTTGGAGGGGATAACAGGTGATAAGTGTCGAGCTGAGGTTTGCGGGAATGCGGGCTTACGCTCCGCTTTTTCATGTCAATGTCAGTGAGGCTTTGCAGTGCAGGGCCACCTGTGATCTTTCTCTCCGCTATCATGATCTATGCAAAGTTTCAGTATCGCTCAATATAACCTGCAGCAGGAGCAATAACCGATGCCCCCTTAGTACCAACGAGACCCAACGTGATAAACTGCAGAAAGACATATGTCTTTCAGACGTTCTGAAATCATTAGTTGAGGCAAATATAAGTTTTTCATGTGTCTGTGTTTCAATGCGCAAAATTAACAAGAAGGGCGACCAAAATAAAATGTCAACTCCCGCATGTAACACACTGTAAGGGGAGACATTAATCTGATCCGGGAACAGCACCGGAAGAATGTTGCCAGGAGCGACTGTGGATCACTGTCACTGCAGCTCCTCCGTTGCTGCGTTGAGCGGAGAAGTTTACCTCCCCCATGCACCGACCTCCAGAACAGGCTTCCCGTGATCCGGAGCCGGGTGACGCCGTAATCGTCGCTCTTAAGACCCGGCACATGTCAGCCCTGGAGGCCAGCCCTAGACACTGAGCTCCCTCTCGCTCGTCGCCAGGGCACAGGTTTAAAGCAAGCCATCTGTGCAGCTTAAGAAGGCTGCCGGTGACACATGCAGGCATGCCAACTGCGGCGCGGCCTCCGCAACCAAGGGCCCTTCTCTGTAGTTTACGTGCCGCGCAGCGATACGACACAATGCGCTGCCAACATATTGCAATTATTTCCAGACTTATTATTAAGCAGTTTAAATATAATTTCGATTTTTCATTAAGCTTAGGAATGTATACAGGGACTTACGTAGGTCTTTGATAGGGTTAGACTGCCATGTGAATGCATTTTCTGACAAAAAGTAGCGGAACGAGAGACTACTGGCATCTCAGAGATTGATGACATCTCCCCCAAATTTCTGGAGTCCGTCTGCATTATGGCACCCAAAGACAAATCGCTACCAGTATGTCTGATTAGCACAAGCTGTGTAAACACATTTTCTTGCTGTAATAAGAAGCAGTTAACACATGTTTTCTTGCACCATGCATGCTAGACTTATGCCCAAACTTTATGTACCAAAATTTATCCCTAATATCATTAAAGACTAAATAAATTCTTTTGAAACATTTTCCACAACAAAGCAAATATTTGGGTCAAGGTGATTTATTTTCACACAGACCTCTGCTGCTGTTTTGTAAATCTATCCTCAGTTGTCTGAGAATTACATAGTTTGGTGGCAAGACACGATGGAAACTGCAGGTCACAGATTCACAGACCTGAAGCACTGTCAGTAAGCTTTATCTGCAGAGCATGCAGTAATAAAAACTGTCACTTTGGACTTGAAAGTCATTCTTTTTTCATTATGTAATTTAAAGTTAGCCTTTCAGCCTTCAAGTATTTGGTGTATAGGTAATGCAATATTGTATTATATCTTTGGCCTATAAAATTTCATTTTGGCATTTACTGATCTCATACAGTATTATATTTTTATTTCCTCACCAGTCAGAGCAATTGACTTCCTGGCTTCCTGACTATCATCCGTCATGGAGAAAGAAATTCTACCTCTCACCTTATACCCATCCTTTCAGTCACAATATACCGCTGTGGTCTTAACATAAACTACTCTAATATTGTAACCCCGGAAAACAGCAGTACGACAGACTAAAAAGGGAGATGAGTAGCCAGAACGGCTTTCGCAGCAGCCTGTGAGCTTTGCCAAGCGAATTGCGTCAAAACAGAGGATGAACTCAAACACAAAATGCTCTGCAGCTGCAGTGAACAGTGTACAGCCTCCTAACCAGACGATGCCAAATGATGTTCTAGTCTTAAATTATCATTTAAAAACCCATAAGGAATGGTATAGGAAAGTGCTGTGCAGTCAACCGGGAAAGAATTTAACATTTCTGGGATGCTACATCTCTCGCACTCTTGCTCTCTCAAGGTTTTCATTATACACTCCGAGGAATCGAAAGGATGCAGAATGTAAACGAAAAACAACACTTTTTTTACAGTGCACTCATGCAACAAGCCATCCTTGCCTCTAGTTCTGTATGTCATTTCAATATTTAATAAAAATAATCTGAAATTCTCAAATTCGCTTAGTACAATTATATTACTTCTCACTTTCTCCCTTCATATGGGATGTGCTTTGTGCAGTTACGTGTTTCTATATCCAAATTTTGCAAAAGCTATTTTTTATATGGCACAAAAATTCAGTCCGGCTAGAATCCACATCAGCTTTATGCATCTGTCTGATTTCCTCGTCTGGCTTTGCATCTGGTATTTTTTTAAAACAAAACAAATGATTAAGCTCAAACAAGCCAAGTCACACCCCAATGGACTCAATTTTCACAAAAATGGTGTGCATCACTGTAAAAAATTCAAACATAAATTTTAATAAGATAGACCATGCATGACATTGGATTTTGAGGAGGAAACATGCATATGTGAAAGTTAAACCCACAAATAAAACGTGGAGGGAAAATTGTAATGTGCTTGGTGTTCGAATAACAGAGGGTTTGACTCCGATACGGGATGAACGGTTCTGTCAGGAGCTTCACTACATTAGAAAAAATAAAGAGGGATTATTCAGGCATTGCTGCTTTGGATTACACTAAATGAAGAAAGCAAATTAGGTATAAATGTGGCTTATGTGCAGTCAAACAAAACAACTCAGTATATGGGTAATAAACAAACTTCCGAAGACAGTATTTGGTGCGGTTCAAGTCCGACCTGACGTAAGTTCAATTTTTTTTTTTCGTGCCTGTATTGCTGACAACACACACTGACTTATGCCCCCCTAAAAGTACCTTTTTGTATCAATTCATGTGCTTCCGTAGGATTTTTTTCATTGGTTATTAAGTTCAGCATTCTTGCTTTCTCAAACACGTGTAGAACTCAGCATTTCCGTCCAACAGCATTCTGTACCTGTATGCACAAGATGGCATTTTGATAACACACCTACAGAACCTAATGTCCTTGTAGAAAGTTTCCAAGCAAATTAAAACTGGTTGTTTGTTTATAAAGAACCATAATCCTGTTCATTCAGCCCAACAAATTCCGTGACGTCTGTTCTCATTTATACATACCAATTATTAGGCATCGGATATTAGGTATATTGAGTTCTATCCAGGTCCAAAAAACGAGTATTTATAACTGCTTAGGCGTACTTTTGAGAAGAGTCTAAACACAGCTGAGCACTTAGCATCTTAGGAAATAAAATAAACAAAGAAAGTGTTTCTGAGGAACGTTTACAGCCATTTAAACTCAATGTATGTGTAATGAAGAGCCCCGAGACCGTGTCTGTCATATTTGGGAGGCATTTCTGGATCTAACCTTCCTGTCACCCTGCTCTGGAGTGCCGTAAATGCTAAGCATTTCCGACTTATCTTAAAAAAGGATTATTTGCATCATAAGTGATGATTCCGTGACACATGGCCTCGGTAACTATGTAAAGTTAATAGCCTTAATCGATAGCCGGTACTGTTCACAGCATCGTCCTAAACAGCTTTTGTCACAATATGAATACGGTTATTTATCAAATATCCTTCTATCTATTTTTAACATCTGGTCAAATCTGCATTCCAAACTGTAAATACTGAGGAAGTAGAAACTTTCTCATCTTTGATATCCAATTTTCATTGTTGGGCATTTCAGGTCCAGAAGCTACAAATCCAGGCCAGGATTTTTTTCCTACCAACCAGTTGAAGATAAAAATTCACAGACACAGAGTACTTACCTGATGGGTAGAAATAAAATTGTGGTCTGGATTTGTAACTTCTAGACCTGAAGTGCCCAACACTGCCCATTTTTAAACATAAGCTAAATAATGTTAATCGGACTAGATTTTACTTAGAGAAAAGTATCTCCTGCAAATGGCTTACCAAACAGCCAATGTCACTTTTAATCAATTGTACCATAGTTATGCTAGTTACTTATCAATTCTTTCCAACATTATTAGTTTTAGAAGTTTTTTTCCTTTAATCCTGTGGGTTGGTATGGAACAGAAGCACAAGATTTGCTAAACTATTCCAGTTGGAGAAAAAAGTTCTGCTTAATTTCTCAATTTTATTTGCAGTTGTCACCTTAATTGGTATGTTATTGGATTGTAATAAAGCCCATTTAGGTTTTTAAACTTAATAAGATACAAAGCGCACAGGCACCAAAATGAACTGAAAGGTGGAATCTGTTGTGATATATTATTAAAGCAGTAGTAAAAACCGTCAAGAAGCAGTTTTTCCTTTTCTTTTTGGTATCTCAGATGACAGAACAGATGGTCATGTTGTGATAGCTTTGCAACGGGGGAACATTGTTGTTCTCTCAACAGCCTGCAGACAGCAGGAAGGCTATAATGTGAAAACTGAAGAGGGAGTCCTGATTCCTCTGCCCCTCCCCGAACTCAAGGCTGGCTGTGAGAAGGTGTTGGAATTGAGACACTGGCCCTGACTCAATTCATCAACCCTGGCACCGGTCCTCAGCTCCGACAGAGGAATTTCTGCACGTAATTCATTCTTATGGTTATTCTGCCACTTTCAACCGCCGCCATAAAAGTAAATAAGCGATGGCATCTGTACCCACATCGCCTAGGGAACACAGCTACGTTCATATATAAATACGGCATAAAGGCAGTATTTACTCAGATAAGTGCTTTACTAAATATTGTGTTTGCAAATATGGCTAAATATATAATGGCATAAACACTTTAAGAGAGCAATAAGTTTTAATTTTAATATAGATAATAATATAGATTACTACCACTATATTTTTGAATGACTGGTTGAATGTTTCTGTTTTGTTTACATCAATCTTCCTAGGAAGTTTGGCTTGTTTAAAATCAGACGTAAAATTATTGTAAACAAGACCTAAATTGTTGAGTGTAAAGATCAGTACCCACTTCTGACAATGTTGTATAAGGTTAGTTGCATGCTATTTTTCTTATACATTCAGAGTTGGGTAATTCAGATCCAGCGAGTAAAAGTCCAGACAGGAATTTTGTTTCAACCAACTAGTTGAGCAATAGGAGTCACAGTCACGGAGTACTCAACTGGTTGGTTGAAACAAAATCCCGGTCTGGACTATTACTCTCTGGTTCTGAATAACCCAATGCTGTATGTATTTTGCCTGGCTGTTTATCACCCCAGCATATGTGTGAGTGAACAGGTCTGTCTCTTACTACTCTCAATTTACACCCCCAGCAGCCTGCTTTTATTTTCTTTCCTAACAATAGTCACAAAGTCCAGCTCAGAAACACCTGTGCTGATTGGAAGATTGCAGCATATCCCTTAATACTGATAATTAACGACCTCCAGGCCTCCCGGATATCTGTAGAAGGTGCTTTTGCACCAGGAAGCTAATGCACGAGATCTAACCACAAAGCTAAGTATTGTTAACACCAGAATACTGGCTATCTTAAAAACGCTTCATACCATGGCACTGTTGAATTCTTGAACCTGATTGGTCAGTAAAGTGTTGATTCATTTCCCATAACTGCAAACGTAGTGCTAGCTAGATGGATCACAGTACTAAATAAATGTCATATTATAATCTTTAATTGCAACTAATGTAACATTAATTAAAATGACTAAAAACTCGCAAAAATTCGCAACAGACAAATTCGCACTCAATCCCTCACTGTGTTTCAAATTTCTTTCAATGGGGTGAAGTTGCTGAAAAGTGACAATTGTACTCTCCAAGGAACAACTCTACGGTACTACAGCCTTTCTGCAGTGCAAAAGTCCCACATTCCTGTTCCATGCAGGTGACAGTGATGCATCTAAATTTCCAGGAGTTTCTTTAACAGCCGAGCTGAAAAAATCCTCACCGGAGCCCCTAAGAGAACACGACTCTATTTGCATCGGCTAACGTCTCCAGACTTTTTGGCTGCTGGGCTGAAAAAGGTGCAGGGAGGGGGTGGGGGTGTTCTTTGGGAGGCTCGGATTGTTTTTGTCAGTTTCGGTTTAATTGAATCCCCATGTTATTGAGATAAGTCGAGGCTTTCCCGCTGTTGTAACGGCAGGAGGAGCCTGCAGCTCCTGGGCAACCAGCAGAACAAAAATAGTACATTTCTAGATTTCTTTTTTCTTTTTTTTTTGAATCCACTGGCAGCACGTCTAGAAAAATGATTATAAAATTGAGAGCTGGGGGGGGGGGGGGGC
>JAODUD010000107.1:18352467-18367064 GCA_026784285.1 Stomatorhinus walkeri
TTTTTTGCCCCCCCCCCCCCCCCCGTGTCCCCCCTAAATACTGAAATAAATGTATTATTATCACTATTATTATAATTCCTATACATTTCTTTAGGTGGGTTAAAATCTTGGGCGCTGGGAACAGGCGAAACACAACCGTAAGCATGTTTACTTGATGGACTCTTAACGCAGGTGCGCCGGTTGGTTGAATTGCTTCAGTTGGTGAAAAGCAAAGGACAGAAAAAAGTCATCAGGCTTGTGGAAGCAAGACAGTCTAAACAATAAATCAGTGTGGATTATATATTTGACAAAAATTTAAAATGTCACTTCAAAGCATTGCATTAATAACTTACCAGTATTCGAAATAGACTTTTGTATCTTTATGCTGGCAATCTAGTGCATGTAACACTTGGAGGACATTAAGGTCAAATGCATCCGCCCCCCCCTAACAGAACCACTGGCCCCAGTCTGTCATTCTCAGCACCATGATCACCATCCCATCCAGGGTATAACCCAGCCGCGTGCCTTCTGCTGAGGGGTAGGAGCTAGGACCCCTTGTCACCAGACCAGGCTAAATATTTGGAAAACAGATGTATGAAATCTTTGTCATTCCTCATCACCTTAAAAATATCTCTGATCTTTTTCCTAACAAGTGACACAGTGACAGTAATTACAGTGAAATTGGCAGCAATTAGGTCATAGATTGTTAAGAATTGATTTCATTCATATTCAAAGTGCTTATCGTAAAGCAAAACTTGAAGAGGCAGAAGGAAAGACAATTAGGCGCTCTGTTAGCTAGGCGGGGTCTCTGCTGCAGAGTGCTATTGCCACATCTCTCTGTTTACCGAGAAAATTTGTTTTGAGTAACAGCTGGCCTGCGTTTTCACGTTAATTGTGCATTTATTATCTACACTGATTTTTATCTCCATGAGGGTTTGAAACTTAATCGACATCAGTCTTACAGCCAGTTTCGAAAATCCTCTCCTGCCTCTGCACCTTCACCCAGGTCGACAGCCACCCTATCCGTTCATAAAATAACAAGACTTACCAGGAACCACTGTACAGGTGGGGCACTAAGGACTGGCAGAGTTTCAACTAAATGCGTAATGCCTTCCCTGTTTTTAATATGAAGCTCCTTACCTGTATGGGGGACCAATTTATACCCCCCGCCCCGGGTCAATCTGATTGGTGTGGCCAGTGATTGGGCCCGCGGGTTTAGGTATAACAGTACTTACGGTCTCCTTGGGAGGCCCACGACTTTAGTCTCACTGTAGGTGTTCACCGAAACCCTACTGTGTTTTGGGATGATTTTCTGTAAGCGTGTGCACGCTTCTGTGTATGTGTGTGTGTTTATACAGTCCATACGTGGTTCCCAAGATCACACACAGCATCGGCATCACACTGCTTATATAATTATTGTGGGCGCTGTGTCTCGATGCAGAGTCACGCTCAGAAAATAAAGTTTTGTTCCTACCGCTGGAATCCGTCTCTAGAAGGCAAGACCTTTGTTGAATGACGGCCGAAAGCCTTGGCTAGCCTTTCTGTATCTCATGACTACCAAGGTCCTTGCCAGCTGTGAAAGACTGACAGTTTTTTCTTCCCTGAGTACAGACAGAATATAAAGGCTAATACTGAAAGGCATTCCCTGTGCAGTCGGCTGACTTCTTGTATCCCTTGACGACTGCAGATTGGGTATCTTTTTTGGACACCGCTAAAAAAAAGAGGCCAATCCTCTTCTTGATGCTGTTAGTTCAGCCTGTGTTTTTTTTTCTTTTCATTCAGCACAAAACCAGTAAAGAAAACAAGCAGGCATTTTTCTGATAGGGCCTGTTCTACTTACACACAGCTGGAAAATGCTGCAGTCACCCATCACACACACACACACACACACCCCTTTGGCGTACCAATCTAAATGGGGACCTTCCATTCCTTTCTATGGGAAAAACCCTTATCACAGCACCCTTAACCCCTACCCAGCCCTAACCTTAACCACAACTACCCAAACAAAACACAAGACTTTAGGTATTTTCAGTTTTTTGATGAAAAGGTCAAAGGACAAAACAATTTTTTTTCACATTTGATCCACACAATGTAATATATACATAACCCAGGCACACACAGACACACACACACACACACACACTAAGAAACACCATCCAAAGAGTAAGAGTGACCTCTCATGGAACCCACAACAACGTCACAGACTGACTGATCCCGACACCCACTAGTTGTCTTTCTTTTTTCCTGTTATGGCTATTTTCAATATTTTATGATTCTATGAGTAATAACATATAAACAGCAGCCTATACATCTAGCCATCTAAATGGTAATGACTACGATAAATTACTGAAATAATAAATGGCTGTCTAGATTCTGATGGAGGACATGGGAATTCTTACATATTGCCCAGCGTGTTCATATATCAAGAAGCTGACTGCTACTCTGCGGCTGCAAAGCCCGCAAATTCTGCCCAGCAGTGCAAAGGGCTGGAAGTCTGTCATTTTAAATTACGTTAGTGTCCAGTACTTAACCATGTCTGCGAAATGAACAGATAATTGTTTCCATAAAAGTCACATAATTGTGTCCAGTTACATCATTATATAAAATAAGTCTAATATTTATATTTTTAATTTTATTCTGAGGTCATGAAAGCATGAATTATAATATACAGTCTTATCGAGATGTGGGTTGGGGGGGGGGGGGGCATTGTGTAGTTTAGGATACCATACCGGTGATTAGAGAGTCACAGGTTCAAATCCTAGAATGTCACCATACAGTACATTGCCCCTAAGCAAAGACCTTGACTGCTCCAGGAACTGTGCGACCCAACAGGACATCGCATTGGAGAGAAGTGACTGCTAAATAAATAAATTGTAAAATCTCGGTTGCCTCACATCAATGTGTCCTCATTGTGATTCTGAAAAAGAAGCCAATAGCTGTATAGACATATATATATCTGTGCATTGCTGTTTTAATGTTGTGTTACTCCTTCATTTTCCACACATATTTTTAGAGGCGGTGTTAAGGAGAGCAAATAAATACTTTGGTGGAGGTGGGGGGTGTTAGGGGGGAGTCAAGAGCCGCCGAAATTTACTGCGCAAAGGGAGAGGAAATTCTCACACGTTCCCAGCAATTCTCTGAGGTCCAAATGAACTTGAGCCCACACGCTGAAGGAGGATATTTTCAGGGGTGGGCACCACGTCACTGACATGCTGGGCCCCCACCACAGCCGAATGCAGCAGAGGTGCAAATGAGGCAAGTTAAGGAGCCTGAAAGCATTGCAGCTGCGGGGGAAGCTGCAGCCTGCCATGACCTGGGGGGGGCGCATTACCTTGGGCAGGGCTGCTATCTGGTCCCCTGGATGACACAGTAAATGAGGCGCAGTAAAGCAATGAAAAGATAATTAGGTGTGTGTGTGTGTATGTGTGTGTATTGTCCCCCACTATGTATTAAAAACCTGTTATTTTGACATTGTGGGGACCATATTCATCTCCATAAAGATCTGTGAATGCAATTAAAACACTAAAAATGCCGTCTCGTATTTTGTTTGCTTACTTATGGTTAGGGGTCGGGCTGGGTAGGGGTTAAGGTCGTCATGTTGTGGCTAGAGTTTTCCCCATAGAAATGGAGAGTCCCCACAAAGATATGATTACAAACCTGTGTGTGTGTGGTTCCAGTCTCCGCCATGGCTCCATGTGTGTAAGGTTTGCATGTTCTCCCCGGATCTGGAACTTCGGTTTCCCCCCCATAGTCCAAAAATATGTTGAGGTTGATAGGAGTTACAAAATTGCCCATAGGTGTGCATGTGTGTATGGGCCTTGCGATGGGCTGGTGCTCAATGGATGGAAAATGGATGGATGGATGAATGGATGGAGTGACGGACACAGAGGCAATGTTTCTCTGGCTCTTTCCCGTTGGTATTGGGCAACATATTTCTATTCTAAAACCTCTGATTGGCGTGGGCAACATTTCACGATCACCCAGATTGAGACGAGTTACCCTTTGTCCCACCTGGTTGGCAGTTGCCCAGCGCCATTTCTCAAAAAGGTTGCCCTGTGTATCATCACCTTAAGAGGTCTTGGGGGGGTCCCTGCTGGGCACCGAGGTGGCGACAGTAAAAGTTGTTAAGTCATGGGGGAGGGAGCTCTTGGCACTGAATGCTGTATGACATTTTAAGGGGGCCGCCCCAAGGTATATATTTTAATCCTGGACCCCCCCCCCCCAGATCTGCCTTGATTCAAACACTGATTACGGTGAAGGCCATCAGTCACTCCCAGAGAGCAGAAGATGCCAGTCCATTGCAGGACTCCCCACGAATCAGCAAAATCAATTTGTAGTTTAAAGTTCAGTAATCCATAAATATACCTTTCAAATTGCATTCAGCCCCCAGTCATTCTGCAGTTACACCTACAGCAGGCCAATTTCGGAATGCAAAAAGCATGTCGCCAGCCATCTTGTGGTGCGAATGGTTATACAAGCCAAGTGAAAAACCCGATAATGCATTTTGTGTTGTTCACTCTACTGAAAGCCATTTTAATATTTCTGTCCACCTGGTGTACCTAATAGCCACAGACAGCACAGAAAGGGGCATTATACCATTCTGTCGCACAGCACCGTCTTCTCCATTATTCAAGAACAGCAAGGAATAGTTCCAGGTGTGTCCCGATAAGTTATTTCTCAGTGTTTCGCTGGTGCTGTCAGGTTATTTCAGCCGAGCATGATTTAGAGGAACATTTGGCCTCTCATGGTCGATCATAAGGATCAGGGTAGATCAGGAGAATCAAACCCCAATAAGAACTGGGTTAGCACAAAATAGAAGATATTGCTCTCTCTCTCTCTCTCTCTCTCTCTCTCACGCACAGAGTTATTATTTAACTTAATGTACTGTATTGATTGTTGAGACACACATAATAAACATTCAGGTAGTAGCTAAAGCACTGGCTGACCACAGACCTTTTTGCAAACTGTTAGTCTGTACTCTCACTGAAAATATCTCTCCACACAAACTATACATTGGAAAGTATCTTTTTTATCCTTAAAACACAATGTTGTTTAACATCGAGAAAATGAGTGCTGAAACCACAAAATAAGAAAATAAATCCAAAAAGTTACCAAAAGGGTAAAATAAATCACGTCAGACTCACTGGCTTGACTGAAATATTTGATTCATGACATTTTGGTCATTTTCCCCGACTGATTTATCAATCAAAATATTTAATGCTACTTCAGTGTCGTGAGTAATAGGTGTAAAGTGGGTAAGGGGAGGATATCCGATGTGTGTGACTCCGATGAGAGTTACGACTTTGACATTTTAGGTATCATTTCCATGAATATTTCAGTGTAGATTAATAGTAGGACCTGCAAAATGATTGGCAAAATGAGGGACTTATCCTAATGTTGTTCTACTTTTTGTAGATGAGAGTTAAGTATGTTAAATTTGAATTACAGCACAATCAAACAAGGATAAGAAAGTGAAACTGAGTTACAGGAGTTCATTTTAAAAGGAAGATGTGCAAGACTACGATGTCAGTTCATATCCATCACCTGCAGGAGTACAGGCACAAGAGAGGCTGGCAAAAGGAGTGAAATTGAATTCAGCCGTTTTGCTCAAGACACTGTGACGTTCCTTATCAAGCTCTAGGGCTGCTAAACGATTTTACCCATAACAAAAACAAATGAAAACAAAAGAATGTCCTTTCATTTTCTACCAGACCGCCGGTCCTAGACTTTCTGTAAATATAACCTCGGATGTAACCTCAGAGCCCATTCACCTATGATTTGGAGATGCGTGTGCCACGGAAGCAGCAGCTACTAATTAGTGAAATTAAATTAGCTTGCTGCCGTTGCAACGTCGCCCAAGTCACACTGCCCTATGGGCAGAGCTGGATTTGGGTGTTTTCAGCAAGCGTGATATTAAAGGGGAAGAGTCCCCTTTCTGCTCAGCTTGTCGCAATGACGGAAATGATGACACAGACTTTCTCAAAGTCAACTTAATACCACAAAGAAACTTTTTTTTTCCACAAATACATATTTATGGTACTTTTAGCCAATGTCACTCCGCACTACTAGCTACTTTGTATGAGTTTCTGCACCGGTGTAACAACAAGGCGATGATAATTCGATAAACCAAAGCAGGGACTTGCATTCTTTTATTTTTAAATAAACTAAAGCAAGGATGTGTACGTACAGATGGAGAGCTGTGTTTAGATTAGTGGACAGAGACTCCTGATTAGGCGAAAGCAGATTATGGTGCAGAAAGGAGGTCGGTTTAAACTGTGTCCTCCATCATTCCAGATGGAGAGTCAGTAAGCCATGTGGCAATTAGCATAACAGTAAATGCACCATTTGGGAGACTGCTACTCATTTTGCAGTCGAAAAAAAATGTGCGACTTGTATATTAGCAAAAATGACACAACTGAAAATGGGAATAAACAAGCATATTTTGTTTTGGCCTAGAGGAGAAGGGAAAGTAATTATTCCCTTGAGGCAGGGAGCTAATCTCTGACTAGTCCCTTATTTTACATATTACATCCGTCCATCTATCCATCCCTCCAACTTTCAGCCGCTTATCCAGTACGGGGTCACAGTGCGCCTGGAGACGATCCTAGGAAGCACATTCTGAGGTCTAGATGATTCAGTGCCTCAACTGCCTTGTTTGCGTATGAGAGGGACACAACACTAGGATTTGAACTGGCATCCCATCTAGACAAACTGTACCTCAAGGCCCAAGCTTCCCAAGATCTGGCTCCAGATTACCGCAGGGCTGGGTGGACGAACGTCGCTTGGTGGACCCTTTTTATGACTGTACCTCTGACCTTCCGAGTTCTGCTTCAGAAGAAAATGATAGAAAATGATTCCCCACCCCCCTCCCCAGCTAGAAGTCAATCAGTTCTTGGAGCTAAGCTCTGTTGCAGTGTCTTAATCACTTAATTTATTTTTGTGATGCCACAAAACTCCAAGAGATGAGCTTAGCTTCCATGACTGACAGCAGAAAATGGAAGATGTTGAAGAATCAGTTAGGGACTGATATATTTTGCTAATGCAATCTTTAATCTTTAACTGTTACATATGCGTAACTCTACTGAGTGTGAATTCGCTAGACATGAACGTGGATATACTGAAAACTGGTGAGGAAAATCTACTGCGGAAATAAACGATAAGTATATTTGTAAATATTTATTATTTGGCTTACTTAGTTAGTTAACAGGTGTATATACCGTGATACAATTCAGTTTCCACAAGTTTGAACCTTCTACACCAAAGAGAGACATCATTACAGAGGCTTCAAATTTTGTCTTTTTGCTTCAAAATCCTTCATCAATTAAATTGCGACACTTTGAGGTACAGTGGATCGAAACTCCAACTCTCTGGCGATTCTGGTACCGTGTTCTCCTAAATTTTAAGGGTTGCATATTTATAATATTCATAACATTCAGACAACTGTTTCAATCAGAAGACCAGGTAACGGAGACTATTTTTGTGGCATTAAAAACAAGTGTAGCTGTAGGACGTGAGCAAACAGCAGCACTTCTCCTGTTAATGCGGCTCCAATGGGCAGCATGATAGCAATTGTTCCCAGTTAGGGCCGCACGCCAGGCCCAGCGATGGCGACCGTCCACGACACCTACTACACAGCACTCAGTCATAATCATGGCTACCAGAAAGCCGTTCTGCTCGACTCTTCGGCGGTTACGTCGTTAATCTGAAAGGCTCGTATCGTTACCTGCACACACTTGCCCGTGCTCACATAATTATGCGGCTGTGTCGCCAGAAACGCTGTTCTGAAAGGTGTGAATCAGCCTTGCGTACTGCCATGGGGCATCCTGACGCCCAGCACGGAGAATGTGGGCCTGGGCCTGTGGTCAAAAGTTGCCAGTAAGCAGCAGCAAAGGCCCTTTCAGGCTAGTAGGCATCCATCAGATTTGTATCGGTGAGAACAACCAGGAGCTAAGCAAATAACTATTATTATCATAACGTGTGACACTGTTCGAGTAGGAGGCCTTTTCAAATGTGGCCCCCTAATCATCCCCTATACCTATTTTGTGAATTCTCTCCTACCCCTTCACCACCTTAGCTACTGTTTTGCGAGTGTACTGGTGCAGAACGGCTGCTGTTGCATCATCCAAGTGGGTGCTGCACAGTGGTGGTGGTTGAAATGGCACCCCATTGGTTCTGTAAAGTTCCTTGGATGTCTTGAAAAGCTCTATATAAATGTAACATTAATTCATTCATTCATTCATTATACATGTGTGTGTAATGGCATCTGTCCCTCTGCTCTGTGCTTCTTGGAATAGCCTACAAGCTCGCCATTTCTGGTTAAGCATGGATTTTTTTCCATCATCTGTCCAGCGAGGAGATGAGATGTGAGAGGTCTACTGGCTCACAGAAAGCAAGGAGCTACTGTAAATAAGCTACGAGGTAAATTTATGACCCGCCTCATCCAGCTGACTGTCTGCCTGTCATTCACCATAAGCTAACGCAAAATGGGTGCGATTCCTTCGGTTCAATAAGTCGTCCATTTCCTGTCCTCCTGACAGTCTCCAAATGTAATAGCGGCTTTCCATAAAAAAGTCAACCCCCTCTGTTTGGCAACCTCTCTATTATTTATCCCTTTTTTTGTTTATTTGGGTAACGTTAGCGATGCCACACCTGAGCATTCTTTCAAAAGTCGCCAATCTGGGGTTGCCAGGATGCCAAGTCGGGTTGCCAGCTCAGAGCGGACCTCCGTCTCACCGAAGCTGCAGAGTCCATCCCGCAGACCTTAAACACTGTATGTCTCGATGTGACCTTACAGCCGGGAACCTGAGGAACTGTCGCTGTTTACCAAACCCCGAGTGAGATCTGAGAACAAAGCAACTGCGTAGATTACAATATAAATAATTAACCGTAGTGTGATGAGAAGGCTCCTTCTGCTCATAAGTAGGTCGCGTTTATTCATCTCATGACAAAATAAGCGCGTAATTAATTGTCTCACAGTGGCAGAGAAAAAAACAAGATTTAGGAATTATTTTTTATAAAATGAAATCACATGTCAATTTATATACGTCCCCTAAACATACAGCATCTGAAGCATGACATAGCGAGAATGTTTTGGTTTAGTAAGGAAACTCTAAAGAGTTGCTCTCCTTTAGGGTTGAGCTCATTAAGTAACCATCTCGAGGCTGCTCTGTAATTATGTGAATCATTTCACTGGGACACATTAAAAAGGTGAGGTAGAAATTGAGGAATCTTTCATAGAGGTGACAGGTTTATTTTTCGCATGTTTGTTTTTTTTTTTCTTTGACGGTGGAAAGGTGCTGTAGCTAAATCACTGCATTTTAATAAGTTTAATCTTGTACTGGGCAGCAGAATGGCTTGCGGGGGCAGCACTGCAGCCTGATCACTCTCAGGGTCGGAGATCCGATCCCTGCCCCTAGCTCAGGGGGAGGGGAGTTTGCACGCAGGTTTCCGCCCACAGTTCAAAAGCACACAGTGAGGTGAACCAGAATCTCAACGTTTCCTATAATCAACAGGCACCCCCATCCTGGGTGCACCCAGCACATCAGGGGATAAGTGCCAGGAGACTCTGACCCATAACCGGATAAATGGTATAGAAGATGGATGGATGGATATTATGGATCTGATTTTACAGATAATAACCAGAAGCACTACGCTTTTCACCTTTAAATCACTCCTCAAAGGAAAATTTTTAAAAATCTGATGCATGATAACATCACACTAAAGATTCCGGTTTACACTTAATGTGCTTCTTACAGTACGCTAGCCAATTAAAGGTGTAATTATAGACGCCATGTCTGCATGTGTGTGGGAAACAGCCGAGCTCAAATTAAGTAAAATGCAATTTGGAGTCTTTCAAAAAAATACATTTTTAAATGGTTAATTTGTGTTGGAAGCTACAGAAATTAATTAGCCAAATGTTGTGGGATTTTGTGGTTGTTTTTACGTGAGTGAGGTCTGCTTTGAGGCTAAGTGCATAATACAGCAATGACCCAGTAGGATCTCCTTGTCCGTGACATTGCCCATAGACAACCCATATATTTGGGAACCTCACACCGCCTCTGCACTCAATCCCTCAACGGCGCCCCCTGGAGCTACATAATACAAAACGAACACTGACAGCTGTAGAAATAAATGACCTTCCTCTCCTTTTTTAATTGGGTTGCACTGAATAGTCAAGGGGAGAAAGGCTCCACTGATGTTCATCACGGAGATGCTGAAAGTCAAAAGCACAAGCTAGAATTTGATTGGTAGCACTGCAATGCTAAGAGTGCGGCAAAATGAACCCGGGTGAGCATGTGGTGCTTGGTAATGTAAGGAGTTTGTTCAAATGACGGCAAATTTATGGCATTAGGTGTCCATAACTCTCACGTCCTTTATTAGACCCTTCATTACCAGAACAGCACGTGACTCTGGGCTAGAGTCCTTGTACAACCTTGCCCCAGCTGAACTGCGCAGAATGAACAGGTTGTAGACACATATGCAGAATGTCCTGAGTCATCAGTCTGGCCATTGTGAATCCATTGGAGAGGACTGTTTAATCAGCTGTCACAGAAGAAAAGGCCATTTCATCATCATCATCATTATTATTTTTTTTTTTTTTTATTATTATTTTATTATTATTATTATTATTATTTTTTCAATTTAAACAATCTTTGGAAACTTAGGAGGAGGGGCTCATCTTCGTTCGTGAGAATTTGTTTTGTTTTTATTTAAGAAGTATGTTTTGTTTTTCAATTAAGAATTTTTTGTGCGATACTGTGCTGAATGGCTGATTTCCAATAGTCACTCAGTATGGATCAGTACTTTGAGATCTCAGTAACAATATTGGGAAAGATCCATAAGATGCTATCAGAATCGTTGCTTCAAGCAAATTTGCTCTGAGTTTATGATCACTCGGATTTTTAAGTAAAACATTACGTATAACTTCCCCTTGTTTTTTTAAGGTTTCATGGAGAAAAAGACACGATAACTTAAAGTACCTTTGATATCACTGATAGGTTCTCTGTGGATGGCTGATATGAAAGAATTTAGCCACTAGCATGTATTAGAGCAGCATGTATAGTGATGATTAAAGCCAAAGGTTTTGAGATGGTCATGGATTCAAATCCCTTATGAGACTATGCTCATTACTATGGGGTGCTGCACTTTCAATCCTCATACAAGAAATCAACAGGTAGTTAAACTAAAGATGGGCTAATTAACATCTCAGCTAATGTTTTGTGTAGTTATTTTGTCTGAAGAAAAATGGATTTTTTATGTAGCTAAACACCATATATAATAACAACCAGTTTGCGGAGGAAAATGATTTTCAATACTACCAACAGTGGATGAAAGCCAAATGCAAATATTTCCCTGACTGAAGTCACTGTTTTTCATAAATTTTGAAATATCAGTGAAATAAACATAAATCATTTTGCAACTTTATGATGCACGGCTATCCTGCAGCACTGCCCGATGATTGTTTAATTAAACTGAACTGGTGATATTATGTGCAATTAATAATTCAACATGAGCTGATGTAGTGGGTGTCAAGTTACATGAAGTTCAAGGCGCTCCTATAGCTCAATAAATAGAGCACTGCAGTAACAGTACAAAGGTCATGGGACCAAATCCCAGGAAAAATAGAGAAACGGGAACCCTTCCTTCTACCATGAGTGGCATTGGATGTGGATGAAAGTGTCAGACACGTGAGTAAATGTGCTATACACCATAATTCTGTGCCGTCCCTACGTCTAAAACAACAAACTCCAACTCTCACTAAATAATTCTTATTTTCAACAGATTGCTATTAATATCACTGCAACATACTGCCGTTAACTCCTGGGTGTAGCCCTGCCTTAGACCTACAGCTGCCTGGTATACACACACGCAATGAGGTCCAGAACAATCCAGATCCTCTCCTCGATATATTGCTGCGAGATGGAAGGATGGGTAATTTTGATATTAATCTCAGACCCATAAAAAACTTTCCATGATGCTTATTTCTCTTAAGTTAAAGGTGGGGAGGAACATAACTAGCATCCCATCCAGGGTGTACCTCACCATGTGCCTGAGACTGGCTCCAGGCTAAATAGGTGGAAATGGGATGGATGGATGGATGAATATACTAGCAATACATAATGTCTTCTGAAGGAATAACCAAGAGACCTTGATGCCTTCTGGAAGGGAGTAAAAAGAAACAATGATGTATCATCCTGGAGAGCGATGACAGCCAATTAAAATACAGTTTGCATGCAATCAATTCTGCTTAAGGGGGGAAGCAAATGATGTAAAGTGGTGATAAGGAGTTGGATAATCAGACGCTGCTGACGGCTCTGTGATGTGTGAGGCTCCGGAGCTCTGGGACGAATTCCTCATGCGAGAGAGCACATCCAGTCAGGGGAGCAGGCAGAACTCAGCAGATTACAGGCGCCTGCTGAAAATCCCCCTTACGGGTAATTACAGAAGACCACTTCGTAATTTGCATCGCGTGCAAGTCAGCGTGGGTAGGAACATCTGAGGGACTGTTTTTGCATGATCACTTAACGGAATGCGTCTTCAGAGTTAGATTCCCAAAATGGTCACGCTGCAAGGTTCACAATGCAAACCTCGGATTTGTGCATTTTCTAGATTCTGTCCACTGTTCCAAGGGGACTGTAAATCCTCGGAACAGCCATAATACGGTTGAGCCGAGTCTGTCAGATCACAAGATGGTGTGCTAATGGCTTTCTCTGGTCCTTAAGTAGGAGATTCCAAAGGGAATATGATGCCATGGACAGAACGAGGGGGGGGGGGTGGGGGGGGGGGGTGTTGAGCTTGACATCTTAAGCATTAAGTTCCCTCATTATACTGGGCGTGTGCGGCCCTGGCCCTGTGTATTCCAAATTGAGGTTAAAAGGCTTCTTCTGAGAAGCGGCCCCCCGCAGGCAGAGGAGTGCGTGTGCTCCCCTGTAACACAGTTCGTGATCCTGAGCGGATTCCAGAGTGCCTATGATACAGAGCAGAAGTCCACAAACCCTAGCTTCACCCTGGGATAAGCTCTAATTCTGGGTTAGATGTGTAAATTCCTGTGTCCTGATCCTACCATCATCTTCTATGCAAATAAATTCTGCTTCCGATCGAATTAACAACATAGCTACTGCCATTTTGTGCTGCATTCAGCCCCTGTACCCAAGGAGTGACTCTCCTTGAAGATATACAGAAGCTCCTTGACATGTCCTCCAACCCCACATCTTCTAGTCGTCTCACTTGACCTTTCCCTGGTCAATTTCTTTAATGCTGCCTATCCATCCATAAGCTGTATTTAGATTAGACTGTTCTTCAATTTCTTCTTTTTACCTTTTTCTGCTCCCACTCTCTGAAATATAAGGTGAAATAGTATTACAATTCGTGAAATGAAATAATCTTATCAGCGATGCTGTAGATGAAGGCGATGCATCATCCAAGATCACTGACCTTTATGTTGCCATGATTACTGCATGCAGGAACCTCTGTTATGTGATAAATCAGCTGCAATCCTTAACCTCTCGATATTATTTAGCTACTGGTGGCTGGGAAATCTGCACCTAATCATTCTTCCTACTTGAAAGGACACCTTGAATGAGGTTTGATGACCGCATACATTATATTTAAATTCCCTCCCCACCGAAGCGACAGTGTGAGAGATGCAGCTTGAGTGTTTGCACATTATTTTATTGTCCACATTATGTTTGTCATCGTCACCTGTATGTATTTTTTGGCCATTGCTGTATGCTTTTGACAAGGCTAGGTTATTCAAATCAGGACAATGAGTTTCCCAGTGAGATGGGGGATCTTTTGTGATTTACTTTCCGCCTTGCCAAGGAAGTAAACTTCTCAGACTTAAAACATGCTATTTATGGTCCTTGTGAAAGACTGCTGGTATCTGTTCTTAAGCAGCCGATTACGTTAAAAATGGAAAATGGGTATTTTATGGAGACACAAAGAACCTGAGCTGCAAATATTTCCCACCGATGTTCTACCTGCAAACATTTGATAGTCCCTTTGAGGAATAACACCTTTAAGTGATAAATATGTATGATACGTTGTCAGGCTGAAATTTGATTCTTGCATTTCAGGCCACTGTGGCTTCAGTGAATGCTCAGGGGTAGAGTAAGCACAGGGGTACCCTGGCATATTCAGGGGCTGATTTGTCGTACAATTAAAAAAGTCAAAATGCTGCTGTGTTTGCCCAAGGTGACATTCTGCAGCTATGCCCTGTGAACGCTATTCCTTCATCAGACAATCAATGGATGAACTACAGTAAATGATGTGATTGGAGGCTACACGTATTTTTTATTTGCCCTGATCAGTGCCGCTCAACGCGATGTGAATAATTAGCCACAGCAGAAATCCTAAGGAAATCAAGAAAATCAAACGGCAGAAATATCCACATGTGAAATATTGTTAGGGTGACCAGGTAAACTGCACTTTGCCATTCCAGCAGATGCTCATATGGTACCTCCCCAATGGCTGATTAAGGAAGCCCCTCATACACTTACAATTACAGACTAATCCTCATATCTGATACTGTGCTTCATTTACTATTTGCATGAGTACAAGAAGGTTTCATTTTCACCTTCCAATCACTGGCATGGAGGCTCAACCTGCTGTGGGGGGGG
>JAODUD010000107.1:18418104-18446623 GCA_026784285.1 Stomatorhinus walkeri
AGGTTGTCATAGTTAGCATTAGCATTTTCCCTATAGAAATGAATGAGTGGTCCCCATAAGGATATGTTTACCCTACACATGTGTGTGTGTGTGTGTGTGTGTGTCTGTGCCCTGCGACAGACGGGTATCCCATCCGGGGTGACCCCAGCCTCGGGGACCCACAGTGAGTCCGCATTTTTGCTCCATTCCAGCTGAGAGGGAGCAGAAACGTGGACTGCCTGGCAGGGAGCTTGGAGGGAGCAAAAATGTGGACCGGCTGTGGGACCCCAAGAACTGGATTAGGAAACGTTATGCTGGATAAGCTGTAGGAAGTTGGATAGTTAACAAGATAAAAAACATGCAGGTTAAAGATACAGACCTTAGCCTGTTTCTGTTTATGTTCTATTAACCTGTTTTTAGGAGAGTGACTCATATTGCAAGTTTGTTCCTGTACAAGATTCACCTTGACCAGAATGGATGTATATTTTCCAAAAGTATTGGGACACCCCTCCAAATCATTGAATTCAGGTGTTCCAATCATTTCCATAGCCACATGTGTATAAAATCACGCACCTAGGCATATAGACTGCTTATACAAGCATCTTGTAAAGAATGGGTCACTATCAGGAGCTCAGTGAATTCAAGCGTGGTACCGTGATAGGATGTCACATGTGCAATAGGTCCATTCGTGAAATTTCTTCACTACTAAATATTCAATGGTCAATTGCTAGCGGTATTATAACGAAGTGGAAGCAACTGGGAACAGTAACTCAGCCACAAAGTGGGAGGCCATGTAAAATCACAGAGAGGGGACGATGCATGCTGAGGCGCAGTGTGCAGAAGTCGCCAACTCTCTGCAGAGTCAATAGCTACAGATCTCCAATCTTCGTGTGGCCTTTAGATTAGCTCAAGAATAGTGCAAAGGGAACTTCATGGGATGGTTTTCCATGGCCGAGCAGCTGCACCAAGTGCAATGCAGCGTGTCGGATGCAGTGGTATAAAGCACGCTGCCACTGGACTCTAAGCAGAGTCTGGGTTTGGCGGTTGCCAGGAGAACGGTACTTGCCTGACTACATTGTGCCAAGTGTAAAGTTTGGTGGAGGGGGGGTTTATGGTGTGAGGTTGTTTATCAGGGGGTTGGGCTTGGCTCCTTAGTTCCAGTGAAAGGAACTCTTAATGCTGCAGCATTCGAGACCATTTTGGACAATTTCATGATCCCATCTGTGTGAACAGTTTGGAGATGGCCCCTTCCTGTTCCAATATGACTGCACACCAGTGCACAAAGCAAGGTCCATAAGGACATGGATGAGTGAGTCTAGTGTGGAGGAACTTGTCTGGCTTGCACTGAGCCCCGACCACAACCTGATAGAACACCTTTGGGATGAATTAGAGCAGAGACTGCGAACCAGGCCTTCTCATCCAACATCAGTGCCTGACCTCACAAATGCTCTTCTGGATGATTGGTCAAATATTCCCATAAACACACTCCTAAACCTTGTGGACAGCCTTCCCAGAAGAGTTGAAGCTGCTATCTCTCAAAGGGTGGGTCAACTACATATTGAAACCCATGTATAAAGAATGGGATGTCATTAGAGTTCATGTATGTGTAAAGGCAGGTGTCCCAATACTTTTGGAAATTAAGTGTATGTGTGAATATACAGTATATGTATGAGTGCAAGCTATATAAAATAACGTTAGTCACAGACAAACGACTTTAGGGTAGACCAGTCATCAGGATGATTGCCATTGGATTTGAATGCCAATGCTCTAGGTTTTGTGATTTTCGTGCCAGAAATTCCCATCATGCAAAGGGTTGGTATGCCATGGCTCAGTGTTCATCATGACATTCAAGAGCCATTGAATCTCCACTTATCATGGTGCCTCTGAATCTGTTTATCAGGGTCGGCTGATTTCGCTTTAAAGGGTTCTTTAAATGGACATGTGACCAAAGCACGCTTTCAAAAACATTCTCCATGGTGACATATAAGAATCAGTATAGTCCATGCTCATTAATGCACTAATACCTCATTATTCGCATACTGTGGTGTCTATAGTTTTTGAAGTATTTCACTTGTTGGTTTTTCTTTTCAATGATGCACATACTTGAGGGAAAATGAGGGAACCTCAATTACAGATAACGAAAGTCTCTCAGATAATTGCAATCTCAGCTTCATGTGATGCCATGTGAGCTGGCTCAGTGAATAGCCTTTATTGTTTTGAACCTGTAGATACTTATAGACTGGAATCAGCCTGCAGCCAAGGACTACAACTATAAATCTGCATGATAAAACTCCACTAAACCAGGCCAGATGGACGTCAATGGACGACACAATTACTGAACTCCTGTTACAACAACCCATATTAAAAAAAAACAATCTGCTACAAAAAGCTGCAGCTGTAGCTGAAGACATGCAGGCAGCATGCAATTAGGATCACAGGCTAGTCCTCTGAACAGCCCCTCACATTGCAGCAGCCGAAGACATGCAGACGGCATGCAGACGGGGTCAATTAGCCAGGTACAGTTTGGCGATGCATTAAAAAGCTAAGCTGTGATCAAAGTGATTTTAAAAATGGTATGATTGTTGGTGCTGGATATGATGGCTCCAACGTGTTAGAAGCAGCCATCCTAATGGGATTTTCAAGCACTACTGCATCTACCTTTTACAAAGAATAGCACAATGAACAAAAGATGTCCAGTTTGAGAGAGTGGGCCGCATCATAAGCGCAAAAGAAAGGCATAGCTAGGCTTTAAAGACTTTACCGAGCGAGAATCCGCCAAGAGCATGAACAAAGAAAATGTGCTGGAGACCAAATAAATGAAGATGAGATTAACAAATTTACATGTGCTGCCCTTTACATTGATTCTCTGACCTGAACTGATTCGGGTTCCTCTCAAGTTCAACTTCAAAATAGGCACAGCAGAGAGAAGCTTACTGCTACCCCAAGGCTCAGCTTTAAACCGACACATCGATCCCTAAATGCACTGCAGGGAATATCAAATCCTACATGCAAGTACTGTATGCAAAGGGCTAGACAGGAAGCGCTGTCTGTCAGAGGAGTGTGAACAGCAGGAAGTGATGGCTGATGTTTGGTTACAGATACCCCGGGATTCTTGCCAAGGACTTGCTTGCAGGTCTGTCTGAAGGGTTAACGGTACGCCTTTACGGCACAGATTCCCATCCCATTATCTGCTCATCTCTCACAAGGAAAAATGACCCCTTTGACCAACAGAAGAGGAACAACCGCAGACATAACAGCCCTGTGGACCCTTTGACCCTTTCTATTCGCCAGCCGGGTGGAATTGCGTGTAATAACATACCGTCCCGATCTCCTGCAGGCCACTGTCACATAAGTCATAGACAAGCCAGCAAAATAAGGCCTTGCCAAATGTAACAGGAATAAACTGGATAAAATCCCACTTCAGTTTAATCAGAAGGCATAAAAAATAGCTCTGCTCAGAGCATACATCTGGTTTTTCCAGCCCAAAACAATATTTCGCTTTTTGTGCTGTAGGTAATATATTAACAAAGGCTGAAATAAATTCTTAATGAATACCCTCTGATCGTTAGTAAGGAGAGACTGAAGCCTCACGGTCGGACTTAATTGAAATCCTAAATCCTGGCTGAAATCCTTTTTTACTGAGATAAATAAATCAATAACTATGCCATTAAAACGGCCTCAAATGGTTTAAAGAAGTTGGGACTGAATGACTGGGGAAGCACATTAAAGCAGGGAATGCTTCCTTATTACATAATGAGGGTCTTGACTTTTTCTCAACCTGTTTCCTCGACAACTGTTTTAATGATATTCTCCAGGATCTCGCCGCAGTCCCTACAATAGGATTATCGGAACACATTATGAGGTTACGCCGTCTCCATAATTAGTCTGGCGCTCCAGCAGAGACTAGCAGTGATATTCCACTCTTACGCAACACTGGAGTGTTGACATTGTGTGGGGAAAAAAACATGAGACATTCCAGCCAACTGGGTTCAGTGTTTAAAGGGGGTGGGGTTGGGGGGGGGGGGGAGATGAGACTCTTTTCTGGGCAGATGTTGACGTGTTTAATAAACAATTTAAATGTTCTTCATGAGCAAGGAGTGTAATTTATCTTTTTCTTGTGTCCCCTGTGGCAGGGAATAATATTAGAAGAAAATTAAATAGCCCAATATTTTAAATTAATACTAAACCCAATTACCATTAACATTAAGGAACAGCTGATTGTCATTCACAAAATCATATTTAAGTACAGTGATGAGTCTAACGTGCGTTTCTCCAGCACAAAAACGAACACGAACAGTAACTTGCAGTTTCTCAATCTTGCCGTTCTGAGCATGCAGTTCTGTGAGATATTTAGCTAAAATGACAATATGTGTTATAAAATGGATTCAAGGTCATTCATCCACAGAAATGGCCGGCCTACTGCTTAATCTAGAACCTCAGAAAGCTGCTGCTGACTCCAGGTGTACCTGCTGTTATTTTTGATGCCTCGGATACAAAGTGAAATTCTGTTTATTATTCCAATTTATTACCCCGCTAGCGAGAGCTGACCCAGTCCTTGACATTGTAGGTTCTGCTCCCTCTTAAAAAGGAAACAGAGTATTAGCGATAAACAAACAGTAAGTGGTTTCTGTACATACGCCGGGTCCATGTGACACATCCTTGCCTTGCCGCCGCCATCCCCCCCCCCCCAGATAATTTGCTGTGTGATTTGGCATCTGCCCCTGCAGCGGAGTAACTGAGACGGGTTCACAAATCTCCTGCGCGCAGAGGAGGGGGGATAACCCAATTGCTGGATGTTTACTCCTAAGGGGAGATGCTGACCTGCTTTCTGACGACCGGTCAGTTTTACCTTTGTGGGCGGCTGGACTCTGCTGGCACGTTTTCTGTGTAATGTGTACATGCTCTCTCTGCTGCCACGGCATCGACATCGCGCACCGGCATTCGCGCTACGACCACTGATCAAACAGTAGAACCCGGTTACAGAAAACAGAAAAATAGGGGAACGTTGAAACACAAAAAGCAAAATGTGGGTTTGCTTAACTTTCATGTTAAATCCATTACTGCAGAATTCCAAGGAATAGCTTCCTTGACTGTTACTGTCAGTTACTGTTTATTGTTGTCTTATTGTATTATCTATTGTATTTATTGTGTTACTGTAAAGCTGCAGTTTCTCATCTATCTATCTATCTATCTATCTATCTCTTTGACTGTGCTGATTTGTGTATCCACTATATGACCTTTTAATATTAGGGTTATGCAGACATTTATGAACCACCATCTCTTACAGCTTATCCCTGCATCTGCTACATTCAGAAGGTTCAGCTGAACCAGGTCAATGGGAGTAATAATCGGTGTGGGAGCTGTCTGTGATGCCCAGATTGTACCCTACCCTATACCCTTTGTTCTCCAGGACTGTCCCCGATGGTGAATGTTACTATGAAAATCTGATGTATTGATGCTGGGGTGTGTATGGGGAGGGGTTATAAGTGACTGTCCGCAGCTGAAAGCTGATTGGCCCTGGAGTACCCCCTCACCTGCCACTCACTGACTCAAAACATATCACTGGCTAATGATAAGGTTGGCACCCCTATGAATTATGCTCCCTCTTATGCCCCGTACCTTAGAAGATCTTTGAACTGCCCCTGAATGGATGAACATCTGGAATCTCCCATATGCTTTGGAACACTCTGTTATGGGAGCAGCTCTTACAGGGCTCTGGCTGTTCTGGGAGTCAGCCCCTGGTCCCGGAGCATGTGGAATGTGACCAGTCTGTCACCTAGGCAGAGCATTGTCCTGGTAGTGAGCTACAAACAGGGCAGGTAATGCAGTCCTTAAGAGAATTGTGTGATTTCACTCAGATGTTCAGCTAATGACAGCTTCCAGTAAAATGCATAAAATACACAGCCCTACCAATGACAGGAACTGCCAGCTACAACTCTTTAGAAACCTACAGAGAAATTAACATTATTACTCAATGCACTTCTTTTAATTCTGTTAAACACAAAAAACACAGAACATTGCATCTAATTTTAAACACAGTAAAGGACAATTGTTGCCTGAGTTATTTCTCCTAGAACAAGTCACCAAAAACACAGTTTAAAAAGGGAAATTCAAAATAAGAATTGCTAAAAAAAAATGAACAAGCCTTGGGATCTTACAATAATCTCATTTCCAGATGTCCTGAGACACTCGGAGAGGGGATAACATTTAATTTATTGAAGATCTGGTAGAGATCTATTTTTTAGATCCAGCTGAGAAGTCTATGGGATTTTCAAAGGCAATCTGTCATGGGAAAATGGGATAAAATCTGATTAAATGTGAAGAAACGCACTAAGTCTCAGCTTTGTCACAGTGACCTCATTTTTATCTAGAAGCTGAGATCTCCCTTTCCTAAGGTTGGGGTTATTCTCCCTGCAGGTGTATGGTGGCAGGGATCTTGCCCCCTGACAGATAAAGACATTCACTTTCTGGGCTGTGAGCTTCTTATCAGTCAGAAATATGCATCTGTCTGTTTCAGACCCAGCAGGAGCAGGCTGGTCATATGTCGACCAAACCACGCATTAGTCCCTCCTTTCATATCATGGCTCTACTGTAACTGTGATGGGGCTTTATGCCAGACAGCAGAAACACTCAGGCTACTCAACCAGTGTGAAACATACCTCAGATAAGGAAATGAGCCTTCCTAGCAGTAGGTAAACACTGGCGGTCTCCTCCAGGGCCTGAGCGAGTAGGGTATATTCATAAATTAAACCTGGATGTCATTTCAAGAAGAACATATATTTATAATTCATCAGTGAGAGGAGCGCTGGCTTAAATTTGAAGGGACGCCAGGATGATTAATAGGCTACTAAAACTGACGGCTCTGATTGACAGCGGGAAAAATCACAAAGACGGGAACAGCGCCTCAAAATAGATCTGAGCGCGGCCGCGATTTCAGAGCCGTTCAAAATGCTACAAGGATGTTCTAAATAGATTTTTAGGCTTCTGTCGCTTATCATGTTTCTGTTTCCTTTATAGCTCCAGAAAAAAGTTTCCTCAGCACAATGCGAATGTGAAAAATCTTATTTTGTAACAAATTGAATACAACATAAATCACATTTCAGTGCAAAAATTTATTCTATTCTATGTCATATGTGTTTCTATTTAAGTTATAAATTGTAAACATTTATGTTTTAAAAAAACGTGGCCTAGCGTGCATCCAAAAATATGCTGTCATAAACAAGTCGCCAAATGACACAGGGGGGTCTGTTTTTGAGGAACGAAAGAGTGAATAGGCGCTTCCCACAGAAGTTCCGGAACTGGGACCATTATGCTAAATAAGCACGGGAGAGTGAAAGCACGGGAAAGTTTTTGACTAATTCAGGATCCAGTGGTAAATCCATTACACATCATCTGCTATATTGTGAATTACATAATCCTTTGAAACTTTCTTAAGCAAAGGAGAAAATACACAAATGCACAAAAGACACACATCTACGAAGCCAAGGAGAAATCGGATAAGCTGATGTCATTTTCAGCGATGGGCAGGGTTCCGCTAATCCACTAACCACTAATTAGCAAAGTTGTTTTTTTTTTGTTAGCATATTAGCGTTTATGCTAACTTTGAAAACCATTAGTGAACAAATTAGCTTCTGCTAAGTTTAATTGTAGACCTTTTTTCACAGGTAAAGTAAATAAAGTTTAGAAGTCAAAAATGTTTGTAAACCCTATCATCATGCATATTCGTCTGTTGTGTGGGTGTCTGCAACAGTCTCTGGCACACTGTTGGCTGACTGTTTAAACACAAGGTCGATAACTTGTCAGATTTAAGGTAGTCTGCGCTAAATATAAATCTTAGTGTAAGTCCATTTGAATGTAGGTACCTCGAACTAAGCGGAGAATAGGGGCCTGTATTACAAAGCTGCTTAGACAGGTAACATGTCAGATTTAAGATACCCTAGACTAAATAGTCTTTAGCTTTGGTCACTTACAGCCTTGATTACCTTAAATCTTACAAGTTATCTGGCTAAGCAAGAAATCTTGTTTCATGATACAGATCCGTATTTTCCAGGTTCTAACTGACAAAGAGCTGAGACCTTCCTTCCTAGTTCCGTGGAAACTGCACCATGTTTGTAGTCCTCAAGTGGCTTCCCTAAGCAACTCACTGTAGTGAAATACGGCTTCTCCGACAAATGCACTTCTATCTTGCAAACGGAGTATCAGAAAAAAAATTCAACACAGATTTATTCCAGAGATAGAATCCAATGATAGCCACTTGGGTAAGTCCTAAATATCCCCTTGTAATCACATGGGACTTCAGTGTTAAACACATAAAAATTTTAGTTCTCTAGGTTTTTGAGAGTTTCAGAGCCAAAGATCAAAAAGAAGCTAAATTCAAATAATAAAGGTTAGCGGTCATTGTTAGCTTCTGCTAAATTTTTTAGTATTTCATCAGTTTAGCATTATCAATTTAAACTTTTGGCTTAGCAGATTAGCGGTTATCAAAGCTAACTTTCAGTTAGCAGTGCCCACCACTGGTTATTTCACGTTAATGCATCGAATAACTATATTATATAAGCAGAAGACATGCAGCAGCAAGGCGATGTGCTCAGTGATCGTAACAAAGAGTATCCATGGGGAGCCCTAGTGACCCAGACTGCAGACAAGGCAGTCTGTAACGATGCCGCTACCCTGCTCCAAGCATTAGTAATAATGCAATGGAATCACCAAGATGATGCAATTCTAAACTCAAAAAACAGCTCACAGAAGCATATTGGAGAACACAGAATGAAAAACAGTATTCCCTTAAGAGTATATCAAAGGTTCAATCAATAACTCAAAAGAGGTTACACTTTTTCATTATCTACCCTACAGAAAAACATAAGTTCTGGATCAATCCTCAGAAAAGAAACCGTTAGTGATTATTGACTGGAAAAATGCTCTATTATGTTTTTCTCAAGTCAGTAATTTAATCAAGCATCCTTCTACAAGCCAGGGGAAGCTTTGTAGAAAACTTGGGCATATGCATAGTCTTAGTTAATGAACCTTTAATATTCCCACTTTCTATAACTTCTGGAGAAGAGACAGAGAAGATGAGCGGTGTGGGAACATTAAGCACATTAAGCGTAAAACTTGAAATGAGTGACTTTAAATGTATTTTCTCCAGTCAAGATAGTTTTTGTAGGCAATCAAACAACTTGATTCACCTGAGCAACCTTTTCGATCCTCAAGACATAGATGATGTGTACAGCATGATAAACAGAGACAAATATGTTATTTCTGCTCCCCCCCAAACTACACTGCTGTCCTGCAGACGTCGAGCTAGCCAAAGTGTGCAGCTCCTCGTAATGACTTCCAGGTCTATTTCTGCTGGGTGATGGGTCATTCGGGCTTCTTCCCATGTTTTTAATCCCTTACTCAACACTGTTGGTCTGGTCTACTTCCATTTGACCACCAATGGCTATTCTACTTCTCTAATGCCGGCCATGGCTGAACACACAAGTGAATCAGTTCCTCTTTTTAAATCATTTTTCGTACATTTCTCTAGTAAGATTTATTTTGCACTTGACAAAGCAATTATAAGTTTGCGTATGTCCACTAAGTTATTACTGTAGATTACAGGCGAAATTCATTGTGCTGAGTTTATGTCATTTAGGGGACCTATTGTAAATACTGCATGATGTTTGCATTGTAATCATGCAATACTGGTAACAAGGATTCAGATATAATTTATTAACAGCCAGAATAAAAAGCTATTAAATGAACTCCTAAATTGCTTTTATAAAAATCAAATGGAGATAGGAATTACAGATATAGTAATATAAAAAAAATATATATAATATTTCATTTATGAGATTTTTATCAGCTAATTTAAGCAGTTATTAGATTCTAATAGAAAATGCCTATGTCTTGTTTTTCTTCAAAACCTTTACCTGAGCTCTGTACAGACTTCAGTTTACGCTGCTGTTTTATATTTCAGTGCGATGAAATACTGCTGAATGTGATTTCTCTTTTTCTCCCTCACAAAGTCATATCAACCACCACCATATCAACCACTCCTTTGTGCAGACTCCGTATGCCCAAATCACAAACACGCTTCATTGGGGCTAAAACTGTAAGTTTGCACAAACCGTGCATGCACAGCATGCGCTGCGAGCTCTCGGAATGCGCTGAAGCAGCATTTTGCAACTTCCATTTTCAGCTGCAGGCCTGCGATGTCTGCATCGTAGCATGCAGACGTTTTGTTGTTGGTAAATCCTAAAAGAGCAAAAGGCTGTCTAGAAAAGCGGGTGGTGTGAGGTACATCTTAAAGATAGTATGCTGTGAACAGAACCTTTCAAGTTAAATATAGTACAGCTCCGGCCTCCTCAAAACAGAACTCTGCTGTACTTACAGCTGGTATTACTTCGCTGTGAGGATACTGCTGTGTGCTGCAATTAGCAGGACTGATCATGGGCTGGAATCATGCAATGGATGCGGTAACTGTGGTTTCTTACAGCAAGAATGAAAATCAAGGGAGTTCAGAAGAAGCAGTGATCAACTCAGATATAATTTGTTTGAAATAAATTCATTGAAATACATTTACATTTATTTATCTAAAAAAATCTTTTATCCAAGCATACAGTTGAGAAAGCAGGGTCAGATGGTGCCTGGAGCAATTGGGGTTAAGGGCCTCGCTCAAGGTCCTTACAGTGAAACCACACTGCTGACCACGGGAATTGAACCTGTGACCATCTGCCCCCGTTACATCAACCTGCCCAACTGATTATCCTGGTGAGAATTTTGGGAGGGGCTGGAGCCCGTCGCAGGCAGTATAGGACAGAAGGCTGGTATATACCCTAACCATGATGCCAGGCCATCGCAGGGCACCCACATACACACACTATAGGCAATGCAAAGATGCCAATTAGCCTGACTGCATGTTTTTTAAAAATCAGAATCATTCCCCCACAGTGCACCATCACCTATCAAGAATTATTAGAAATGACAAGCATTTCATAAATCAATGTATTTCATATTGCTTATTTGTTTTAAACATCCAGAAACTGATGATGAAATAATGCTTTGGAAGTGTATACAGCTGATAGCTATGGCTTCAGTTGGCTGTGAAGGTCAGCGGAGTAACTCAACATCAATGTGATACCTTAGGTGCTACGCGCACCGTGTGAAACGCGCGGAAGTTTAATCGACAGCCTTGTTAATTTATCACCAGTAACCAGCGATGTGAAGCTTTCTTTTGTTTTTAATTTGCTTATTTTGCCAGTTGCAGTACAGTCTTGCTGCACAGAAGCACCATTACGAGCTCATTTAAATGTCGAAGATCAGCTGGGTTCAAAGACGTCCCGGATTCTTTGAGCAGAGTATAATAAGTCATAACAAAGCAGGCCAGCCGCAAACTGAAGTTTCAATGAACACAACTGAGAAGGTCTTATTTAATAGCATTAATGACTCATATCGTTAGAGAACAGAATGAGGAAAAGGCTCTTATCAGATGACAAATAATAATTTAAAACATTTAAAGTGACAGTGACACTGAGTGATACACATCCAGGACGATAAAAACTCTTCCGTCTGTCATTAATGACCGTCTGCACTTTCATGAGCTTAAAAATGTAATTTTATGGTGTTTTTTTTTCTTTTTTGTTGTTTACCTGTTGTAAAATAACAATGCATCACGTAGCGCTTACACGTCACTGAACTGAGACTAATGCAGTGAGGAAAGGTTGTAGCATTTACACGCTATTTTCAAGCACCACGCAGCCCATGAGGGAAGCTTGGAGATTAATGAGCAACCCGTGACTCACTGGATTAGTCTGTCGGCCAGACGACTAAATAATCCTCTAAGAGAAAGGATATCAGTGCTTGTAAATCACTCAACATCCATCCATCCATCCATCCATCCATCCATCCATCCATCATCCTACCACTTATCCCGGTTGGGGTCTTAGGGATCACCCTACATCGTGATCAATAGTAATTTAATAAAAGATGAATGTCATTAGGACCTTGTTATCACCCATCTAGTGAACTGTTTATTTAGGAAAAGGGGGTCTGGGTTTTCTTTAACCACCTATCTTTAGACTCTGCGCCTTGGCGTCACATTTTTCGTCGAGGTCGTCTGGGGATCTTCCAGGTTCTCTGCTTCCTCCCACAGCCTGAAAATCATGCCTTTTAGGTGAATTGGTATGTTTCTCTGAATTGCCTGTAATATTTGTGGCCTGTGATGGACTGGCATCGTGTTTGGGATGCCGCCCGATCCTGGTGTTTCCTGGGATTGGCTCCCGGTTCGAAGCAACTCCTGTACAGCATAAACAGTTACTGAAAATGGACAGACCTCCTCAAGGTCCAGCCTGCTGCTGTGAAAATGACTGGGTTTCTGTGTGAAATTTCCGGATGGATCCAGGTAGCATCTCCCAAGGTTTCCTGAAAACATATCATTTTTGAGAGCAGCCTTACAATTTTGGAATTTCATTGAAGAAATGTACACATAGAAGCCAAAAGAAATCTTGGGAAATATCTCAATAGCCATGTATTACAAGGACCTTTGTGTGACAATCCAGCAAAATAAACATTGTGAAACATAAATACAAGAAAACATCAGAACTTACATTGCAAAAGCAGAGTGAATTAATTGATTGGGAAAGCAGGTTATTATTAGGAAATTGGTGCAGACATTAACTATGTTGTGAAACTAATGTATTGAAAATGCAAGCAGACAATTGACTCAGCAGGAAGTGGTGCTGAGAACACAGAGTGCTGCTGGGTAATGTAGTCTACACCAATGCAGGGAGCCTGGCACTTGACTATTTGTTACAGAGAGGAGTCTGAAAATGTTCTTTGTTTATTATAAAGGCAATCAATTAAATGTCTATTTAACAGTATGCATGTGATGAATAATTAACAGACTGTGAAATTTAGTAGAATGTTAGGGTTAATTGTTGAGTTTTACTTTAATTGCCTGTATTTGTGGAATGATTTTGCATGGGAATTATTGAATTATTAAAATATTGTTTATACCCAGTGCTCGTTCTCATTCATGTTTGCAAATTAGGGCACTGGGTTGAAACGGGGTGATTGCTTGGAGACTTCTGTATAAACTGCATTCCATCCATCCATTCATCCATCCATTCATCCATCTGTCCATCTATCCATCCATCCAATACAAGGTCACAGCAAACCTGGACCAGAAAGTACAAGGCAGGACACCAGTCAATCAGATGTCAGTCTATCAGAGCAATACCCTCTGCTATTTTTTTGTACATTTTGTCAGCACCACAGTACAATAAACACTGTAAAAATATATCCACTGTGTTGGCAGTCAAGCCATTTATCCCCTGGTCACATCTCTAAATAAACATTGAATGTCTTAATTTTAAATTGTGTTCTCTGTCTGGAATCTTAAGTCACGCACATTTTACACAAAGGGTCTGAGGTAAGACCCTCAGAACACCTCCACACACAGCACACAAGCGCTCATGTTCATTAAAATATGCTGGCCATGTAATTGGCCTGAAGTCCCTGAAAGGGGCCTCTTGTGGAAAATGGCTGCCGACTAGCTACATGTAACCCAGGGTACCCACGGGGTCGCTGTCTGCTCGGACTCCAGCAGCTCCGGGTTCGGCAGAAGAGAACACACAGACAGCTCTGGAATGAAAAGATGATGGAGCGACAGTGCTGCCAATTATCCGGCGTGCCACCGAGTCTCAGTGCCTCTCTGTGACATTATTTGTTGATAATCCGCCCGACAGATCCAGTGCGACGGCGTTAATTAAGGGAGACGGGCGAGATTTGACCCATTTATTTTAAACATCTGCAATCAGTCTGAATCGCTGTTATTCACCGGTGTTCCGAGGGACAATAATGGAGGCAGTGAGGCAGTCAGATGCCTCTGTGGTCGGCTTTATGGGAAGCTGGTACAAGGTGGGTGGATGGAGCATTGCAGAGCGACGGCCCCAAGATAAAGAATCATTGTACGAAGCACGCACCCACACAGGCATGTCAGCCCCTCTTGACATGAAAGCCATAATTAGCGGGGGGTGTCTGGGGGATGTGGGGGGGCACACTGTCAGATTCATTATAGGCCCATACACTCCCCGGGTGAGGCTTCTCTGTGGCACTGCTGTTGTCCGGGAAATCGCGAAAAAAAAAAAAAAAAAAACGCTGGGGGAAACAGCTCACTCCTTGTTACGGCTCGTCGTTCTCAAAGCCAGAAGAATTTTCTTCTGTTTTTTAACGAGACAGAACTTCGCTTTCACGCGGCGTCGGGGGGGTGGGGGGGGTACGCCACAGTGATGTCGTCTTCCGCCTCCCGTCACGCTATGTATATTATACGATCATGCCAGCTTTTAGCGCGGATCCAGTAAACGCTGCAGAAATCAGGTGCATTTCGATGTGTCCGCAGTCTTCCGACAAGTGTGCTTTGTCAGACGCGGGTAGGTGCGCGTTAGATCAAAAAGCATGGCGGGAATAGTAGAGCTGGCTGAAATTTGCAGTGGAGGGTAAACATGTCAGGGTCTATCGGCCATCACTGCACGTGGACAGATTCCCGGGTCTGCACGTTGATCAGTCCCCCTCATGCAGTCAGAGTTTCTTGGCCTTGTGTCGCCACCCTGCTGGCATCCCACGCTGCTGAGTGATGCCAATGGTGCAGTTAAGGGTTCGCTGACCCTGTGACCCCCACCCCCACACAGCATCCTGTCACACAGACCCAAATGCCAGCAGTTGCCACCAGCAGTCACTCGCGTGTTTCACAAAGATGGGAGAGTCATAAAGCCCTCTTGTGCGCTAATGTGTGCTGCCCCCCCCCCACCCGCCTCCCCCGAGTCGACACGAGGGCTATTTGTCCCCTTGCCATTCTGTGAGGCATCACTGGGCCCTTCGGGCTCTAAGCTGCCGGACTGACGGATTGCAGAGATACACAAGTTCTGAGAAATGTCACGGGTGAAAAATCCAAAGTGCTTGAGCGAGTGTCTGCCTCAGCTAGAGCCATACTGAAGTCCAGATCCGAATCATTAGAAAAGTGATTGCTTTACAGTGTGGGCGGTTTGTGGCTCAGAGCATCAGGACACTGTGCCCATAATCGGAAGGTTGTTGGCTCAAGTCCCAGGGTCAGCAGAGTGGCATTACTGTTGGATCCCTGAGAAACACCCCGAAGCCCCAGTTGGTCCAGCGACCGTCTGACCATGCATTCTCTCAAAATATGTCATTTTCATGAACAGTGTTTGCTAAATATATAAAATGTAAATCAGACTTTACCGGTCCTAAAAGCTAAAAGAAAAACTCAATTTTCACATCAAAAGTTAACCAGAAAAAATGGCAATCCATGCATGCTTAATATTGTTTTTTTACAATGTCAAGTCTCACGTCAGAATTCAAAGGCTTCTCCATGCCTTTGACTCCAGTTTTGTTCCTCTGACAATAAAGTTATTAATGAAAGCTGTGTGTGATAGAGTGTAACACATAGTGATCAAAGGTTTATTGAATCACAAGGGTAGCGGTCAATAGCTGGGTACCAAGCTAATCGACATTTTTCTCTAATCTTCCAAAAGGAGCTTGTTTCTTTGGAGTGTACACAGATGTTTGGCACCGATCTAGCAGGAATAGCTTGAGAAACCCGTTACAGTGTTTGTTACTCACTGGGTCAGGAGGTCAAAAGAATGACTGCCAAAGTGTGAGGTGGTAACCGGGGGAGCAAAGTCAGCTGTAGCATAGCATTAAAGCTAATTTGAATATTCCTGGTCCTTTTAGTTTAAGCCAAACATTTCCCATTTCAAAAACACAGGGGCATATTCAGGGGGCAGGGCTATAGGAACAGTGAAAACCGATTGGCCACTGGAGTGTCCTATCCCCTGTCAATCACCCATTCAAAAAATATCATTGGCTAAGGATAAGACTGGCCCCCCTTTATTTATTATGCCCCTGCTATGCACCACCTCCCAAAAAGCCTAAAATCGCCCCAACCAAAAATCCCACGATCACTGGCAATGGCTTCCAGCCCCCAGACAAATACATATTTGTTACTATCAAGTGGGTATTTCTATCAGAGTGGGATCCGTCGACAGCCATCAGCTCGAGGCTCAGGACTGGCCGTTCCAGGTACGCCTCCAACCATGCTGCCTGGGGCCCTGCAAAGAAGTACAGTGTTGGGCTTCCAATTTAGAAGACAATGGGTAGCCGGGTAGGCATGGTCGCCATGGCGAGGCCACCTTGACTTGGCAACAAGGGCGTCAGGGAGCAACTCAGGAATGAGCTCGGCCTAGCAAAACAAGAGGACTGTGATTGCAAAGCTGATCTAATTTTATGGGGCTGGAGAAGGTACGTAAAACCAGGAACGCACGTTTGAAAATGTACTTGAATGGTAGTTTCAGGAACCACTTTCCTCTGTTAAGATTCATGTTAAAAATGAGAGCTTTTTAATCACTTCTCAATCACTCTAAATAGTTTATTGGCGCGGAACTTAAAAACGCAGTTACAAACAGAATGTGCAATGAATAAGCCTTCATTTCTTAATTAGTCCTGCAGATACTAAAAGCGCCTAATCCATTTAGATTTCTTTCTCCTCAGATCTGTCTTGCCGTGTGGTGGACCGAGCGCCGGATTCCTCACATTTCCTCCACAAATGAGCTACGCGAAACGGATCAGCGCCCAAGAGAGCCGGCTGGTTATTTAGCTGTTAGAGGTTCTTAAGCATGATTGAGTACCAAGGCGGAAGATGAGTATTAGTTCTGTGGTCTGCATCAGCCAAAGACAAACCCACAAAATAAGCATTTTACAGTTATTCTTACAATTACTCTTTTGCAAAGGTGTGGTGTGGACACGTCTGCAATGCGTTTACTTTTGCTCAGTTGCATAAGTCTGGACTGTGCAGTGGAACCCCTTTCAGCCCTACTTTTGGGTTATTAAAGAAGTCTTTAATGCCATTACACACTGACTATTATTACGAACGCACACGATCAGATTACTGACATTATCGGATAACTGTAATCTTGTACCAATATATGAAATACCTCACACATACAGAAAAAAATTAAGAGACCACTCGATCTCCATTTTTAAATCCTGGTTTAATCCTGGTTCTGCTGGCAGAAGGTTACACTGAGAGGCAGGCTGCTTCCAGGCTGAAAATTTCGAAGACAGCGGTACACAAGTACAAGGTGAAGCAGGAGACACTGCCAACAACAAGGTAGAGGGCAGAGGCAACTTTCTAATGCCAGAGATGACTGTCAAGTTATCCAGCAGAGTCAGAGGATGACCTCAAGTGACTTTTAAAAAGAATTTGAAACATTAAGTGGTGTACGTTCATGGCTGGGACAAGTTCATATCAGGCTCCTAGAAGCAGGACTGAAGCCCCATGAAGCGGGAAGCAGCCCTTAATTAATGAGAAGCACGGAAGAGCCAGGCTGCAGTTTGCAAAGAAAATATATTTATGTAATTCACAGACGCACAACCATAAACTGAGAAATGAGTGAAACTGAAAATTTTGCTGTGGTCGTTTAATTTTTTTGTAAATCTGTATGTCCTAGCTGTGCTGGGACATCTGCATGCCACATTTTCACAATATCTGCATTAATATGGGAAACTCATGTGAACTGCAGTTCAACATTTTGGAAATGAATTTTAAAAACTATCTTTAATTTATCGTAATACAATATTCATAAAATAATAGAGAACAAAATTAGTATTAAATAAAACATTTAGTAAAATAACCTGAGAACAAAATGCACTCTGGAATAGAAATTTAATTTTGTTTTGCACTGATTGCAGTATATAGTTTTTGGTTAACTGCAAAGATTATGCTGAATGGATATCACTAGCATTTTGTGATATATTACCCTGTAGGTATAATGTCTTAGGGGCAAATTCTATACTCTTTTCGAAGGTCGGCGTGGAAATTGCAGATGGTGGACACCATTAGATCAGTGCAGAGTTTACACAGACATAAGCGTTTTTGCAGTAGTTTCCGTTTAATGTTGTATAACGGAATAACTTAAACGAATGCTGTTAGTATCAGACAGACAGTCTCTCTGAGTTCACGAGGCAGGTTGGAAGACACTTGGCCTTCTGAATATTTAATTATGCGACCACATATTGTGAAAGTGAACCGTTTACTTTGAAGAGTTACTTAACACAAGAGGACATAACCTTGTCAGTTTCATTTTTAATTAAAAATAAAGCAGAGAGACACTGAGGAAAAATTAAAAAGGAGAATATGACAAGGAGAAAGAAATGAAAATTTGAAGATTTCACATTAATAAGTGAAGTATCAATGTAAAAATGGGATGAGGTTGCTCTTTGACTCAACTAACTAAAAAAATCTCTACAGTGCAGCATTTTGATTTAGTTGTCAGCATTCTTCTAATACATGAGCCCAGCACAACTTGCCTGTGCAAATCAAACAATGGGGAGAGGCGCAATTTCTATCCTTAATTTTTATTTCATTTTCTCACAGATAAACTGCTGGAACTGAAGACACGGACTCTTGTCGGCTTATCTATGGTTTAATTGGCACCATTATTTTTTGAGGCAAAACAGCTATGCTTGCAGTATGGTTCAAATGATTTTAATTGTCTGCAATGAGCAATGCTTTTCCCCAGGTATAAATGAACTCGAATCAATAGATGCACATACATTTTCATTAATGAACTGTGCAATTTTCAAATCAATGACTAGCATCACCACATCTTCTGGTGTTTTTTGAATTACATCAGCTGACAAATGGCTTTTTAGGGCTGTAGAATCTTATGATAAAAAACAATCCCCAGGCCCCAAACCGACATCGGGCAGTGGGTCGATTTCCCCACGGGATGCAAGGGAACTCAGTTCAAGGAATCTTGAAAACCTGTTTCTTATTAATTTAGAAATATGCCTTCTTCCAATATGACTTTTCCAAAAGCAGCAACAACACCAATAACGATGAAAGACAAACAAAAAAGTGGGAACCAGAAACCTCAAAAGTCAATGCATATCTAAATTTAGCCGGTTTGCATTTGGATGACAAGTTTGACAGCGACGGATCAGGGCACAGATATTTCCTGCATGCATGGCTTTCAGATTAATCTTTTTGGGGCCAAACTATTCATATCGGCTTTTGAGAGAGTGATTTAATTACAATACTTAATTACGATGATATTCTGTCGTACAAGACTCTAAAAAAAGTGCCTTCTGAAGAAAACATCTCATCGAAAATGTATTATTTTAAGTGTGAGCTAAAGATCTGCTTGCAAAATTTCATCCACCCATCTTCCATGCCCATTAGTGCTATGCTGCCTATACTGGAAGCTATTGGCAAAAGGCTAAGCGAGTAGCCCAGGATTCACACAGACTATTTGGCTGCTCCAGTTAATCTTTTGTTTTTGGACTGTAGGTGGAAACCAGAAAACCCAGAGAAAATGACACTGGGAGAACATGTACAGTCCAACATGTACCACAAGAGCGGAAACCTTGTTCTCCTGAGATGTGAGGCAACCGTTCTAGTCGAAATGGGACACTAATTTAAAGTATAATATGGTATATATTTGCCTTATGATGAGTACGGCACTCATTACTACATTGTGATCCCAGTGACCTCATTTAGAGAGTTCTGCATTGCGTTTTTCATATGATTTTTTTAAATGATTTTTTTGCTATTTAAAATGATCAGAGGCTGTTGTGTAACTGCGGCCAGGATGGCAGATGTGACTCGACAAATGAAGCTTCCATGCGCATTTGTAATTGAATAACAGGTTCATTTTCTGCTCGCTCCATTGGCAACCGCTCAAGTCTTTATCACATTTGCCAGGTGGCAAGGGACAGTTATCTTCCGATACTGGGAAATGTTTAGCATGAAATATTTTCAGTATCATTTAAACATGCTGAACGCTGCAGAACAGTCAGATCGAACCTTAATATTCTCCTTCCGAATTCAGTCTTACGTGATCAGCACTAGAATATTCCCTCGGTTTATTCCCATATGCGTCGTTTATTATTTAAACTTTCATGCAGTTAAAAATTAATATATAATTTATTTGTAAGGTGACATGTGGGATCAGCAGGCATCACAGAGGTCTAACAGCTTCAGGATCTGGAGTTTGATGGTCCATCCTGGGTGTGTGTATGTGTGCATGGATTTTGACATGGAGAAGTCCCACTGTTTCCTCTTCCGGGTGTTTTAGGTAATTCCTACAGCCCAAAAACATTCAAGGGGGTGAAGTGGTGTCATTAAATGTCAGAGTCTGTGAAACAAGAAACTGGCACCCGCACCATATTGTCCCCTGCCTCATGCCTGCGATTTCAGCAGTAAGCCTTAGGTTCATCATGACCTTGAATGGGGTAAGCAGTCATGGAAGATAGATGTATTGTTAATTAACATGCCTCTGGTGTGTTTTTGTACAAAAAACATTCCAAGTTCAGTAAGTTCTCAGTCCACAAATAATAGTAGATTGCTCTTCCTTCCCAGATTGTGGTGATACTTTCCAATTTTGTGTGTTTTATTGGACAGTGTTATGCCCACGTCCAAAACGCGAAAAAAAAAGGCTCGTTTCAGCTACACCCGTCATTTTGAGCTGAAAAGGCACCTTCAGGTAGCAATTTAGCTTCTAGAGCAAAGAAAAAAAAAACAAGGTCATTAATAATCCAGCCACTGGACATTGGCTTATAGTGGGAGCAGAGCCTGAGAGATTTGCTGTGACCATCACAACCCATTCCATGAGCTGGAATAGGGTGCCGGTCACATGATTCATCTCAGATGAGTAAATGGTCTTTAATAGGCCCAGGGTGCCAGGATATTCTTCAATTGGGTGCCATTATCGAATAAGGAACTGGGCAGGGATGCTGTTTGGCTGTGACCAGCAGGAAGTAAAACAAGCAACAATAGGTTTCCCATCATGCATCTGAGGAGTGTCAACATTCTGCTGTATTAAGCAAGATAATTTGCAGCGCCTTTCTTTCTTACCATGGTATCTTGGCGCTTGCCAAAGAAGCACATCTGGTACACCCATAGGATGTGGCAGAGTTTGTCTTCAAAAATCAAAGTGTGGTATAGAGTTTTCCTGCCACACCGTAAACCGATCTTGCCCCTCACATCTCAAGTGAGCTACGTTGGGCTATGAACGATTAGCCTACCCACAAGCATGGGGTATTTCCGGATATCTTTAACAATTCAAAATGAAACCCATCTCCCGGGGCAGAAGGTTCCTCCTTAACGTTATCCTGTAAGGCACCCACATGACACTGTGAGGAAGGAAGAGCCGCTTGATCTTCAGAGAGATTGAAGGTCACGTCGGATGATCTCATTACTCGGTGACCTGAAACCACAAATCCCACCTCTCCCAGAAATCAGTTTTCTTCTTCCTGAGTCATCAGATGATCCATGATCTTCTGGAAATCATATTCTGGTATGTCCTCAGCTTTTCCTTTTTTTTTCGGAAGGGGGGCTGCTCCCTGAAATGAGTTTTAGATTTTCAGAGGTTGGATGTCTGCCCATAACAGTCTTATGGTAGGAAAGAGAAGAACTTACAGCTTGTCTGGGAAGTTCGATCTGAGGATCTGGGGGTAGATCTGAGCTGCTCGGGCACATTTCACGTTCACAGGACATTCATTCATTCACTGTACATTCACTGACATCTTTCCCTGCAATATTATTTCTATATTTTACAGTTTTATGCTACATATTATTCTTATCCTTAAATATTTATTCCAAGTGTCACAATATTATGTTTTTCACAATATCTTAAGTCGGTTTGCACTACCATTACTTGGTTGCATTATGTGTGACGTATGTGCACCTTGTCTTCACTATTTCGATGTTTGTCTGTGTTCCACAATGCTGCCACATGCACCAGAATCCCCACCCCCCAGGATCATTAAAGTCCATGTTCGTATTTAATGTCCATTTATCTACTACACAGTTCAGTTCAACACATTCTCTGACATTCTTTGCACTGTCACAGTTTACGGTTATTATTGATTGTTATTGTTTATTACTGTGTCATACTACTTAAATCCGCCCATCCAGAACACATATGGCATTTAGGTCGAAATGATAGGAGTAATCAGAGAATAAGGCAGGGGACAGAGGGAAGGTATCCCAAGGTCGAGTATGTAGCGGGTGCTAGTGTGGGTTCTGAGGGGTCTGGATCCCTAACCCTACAAGAACCAGCACCTGATTGGGCAAATGCCTGATTGTTCTGTACCTACGAGGATGAAACGGGTCCCGTCCAGAAACATGCCAGCATGGCTGTAGTGGGAAACAATGGGAGAAAACTTTTGGTGACCGACATCGTAATAACTGTAGTGTTTCCTGTGTTGGTGCCCCCAAATGCAGGGGGGGAATATACAGGGTGGGGACAGGCTCCTACCCACTTCCATCTCATCTTAGTTGTTTTGTCCAAAGGCGGTCATCGCTCGGATTATGGCTGGGGCGTGTAGAGGGGGTGGGGCCACTGGGGCCACAACTGAAAGCTGATTGGCCTCCACAGTGCTCCCTCCCCTGTCACCCACCAATTCAAAGCATATCATTGGTTAATAATAAGGTTGGCTTCCCTGTATGAATTATGTACCTCTTAAGACCCCCACCTTAAAAAAAATCGCAGAATCGCCCCAGAGTAAATGGTCAACTGTTGAAAGGTAATCCTAACATGTGCAGGATGTGGCTAACAAATGCCCCAGATTACAGTGTAAAGGAAGTGATGAATGGAGAAGAGATAGGGCGGCCCCATTTGAACCCCACAGGGAGCTGATTAACACAGAGGTGGTGGGGGGGTCACGGCAGCAGGAGGGCAGTTGTTGGTGTAGAGGATGGGGCGGGGCTGCAGAGCTGTCTTCAGGTCGTGCTCTGCAGGTTTGCGCACTTATTTTTAGCTCATTTCTCCTGTTTATTTCACTATGCAGTGATGAATTACACCCTCCACACACATCATGTTCAGTCTTTAAAAAAAGAATAGCTGGAAATTTGTTTTAATATGTTAACTCTTATCTTATTCCTGCCTTCTCATACAAGATCCTCTAAACATAGTGATTTTTTTGTGATGTATTCCAAACATCGTCTTTAGGTGATACAGATATCTCTTTTTAATCATGATACAATGACTCTTTTTTCCTCTGGAAATAAAAAAAACACCCTCATATCCACATATGAATTAAAAACACCCACAGAGAGCGGAGACGTCGTTCGTTATTAACCAAAACGGTAAGGGGGCCGAATCCACAACTACGCCATTTGAGACTAATTGGGATTATTTCCGAACACGATTATTTCAGCAAAAACATTTAAAATAACAGTTGGGGGAAAAAAAATCCTAGCATTATTATAATATAGTTTACCTGACTCCGACATAGAGAGATAGTCATGTAATGGGAACAGCAGTAATAATCTGATTATAGATTTAGATGTTTGAAGATGTTGTAAGGGGAGTGGACACCTATGGTTAAAGATGAAAGGGGAGTAGGCTGTGAGATTAATGAAGAGAATAAGCCAGAGATGATTACAGGTGGCTTAGGAATGCCTCAAAGGAAAGTGCTCCTGTTAGATTACTGATAGGTAATAAACTACACTTTATTGCATCTCAATCATATCTTATGAAACAAAATGCTAAACTGTGCATGTCTTTATTTGTCATACTTTATTGTTCTGTGCTCCATGCTAGCTAAGCGCTTCAGCACTGTTAATAGATTAGCTAGTAGCAGTCGCTCGCCCCAGTGGTGCCACGCTGCTGGTGTATATCGGTATGAAAGTATTTGTATAGCAAGGGAAGGCATTGGCATGCAGAGTTCCATTCCGGAATTTTTATACAGCTTCACCGTATCAACAGTTGCACATGGCAACAGATCTATGGCGCTTCCTCGGATGCAGAAACATGAGGACACAGGAGCCGCCGTCAAAGTAAACTACAAAGGCGCGCCGAGGCGATTCGGGAATTCTTATGAGACCTCGCTTATTATTAACCAAAGGGCTCCCTGTCAGCAACACCTTCCCCAGATATAAGAAGGCACCTGGCCTCCCTCAAAGAACCCCCCCCCTCCCACCCTTCCGAACTCCCAGATATGTCAGAACAAAACTGTGGGGGGTGGCAGAGGAGGACCCAGGAGGGATCAGTGGGGGAGGTGGGCACAGCTGGACACGGACCTTGAGTTTCATTTCAAGGAGCCATCTCTGGTCGGCCACCTCAAAGCGGGTCCCTGGGTGGACTTCAGTGCTGCAGGGATTGGAGCTGCTCCTGGTCTGAAGCTTCATATCTATTCATATGGACTAAGGACAGGGGGGGTTAGGGACCAGGGCATGCCATGTCAACTTTGGTGGTACTGTGGCTGCAGTGCGAACGGAGCACACCAAGTCAATTTTTAAGTGCCGCTGTGACAACAGTGCAAACCTTTGCCAGCTCCCGCTAATCTTCCAGGGGCAGGCAAAAGGTTGATAGGAAAATGTACTCTTTCCGTGGGGGAGGTGTAATTTGCTGCTAATTCACGGTAATGTAGCAGGATCACTGTGGTGAGCAAAATGACTTAACGATGGAGAGAGCCGGTAGTTCTTTATCGGAGGCGTGTGGAGAGAATTGAGCTGAAGATCCAAGTGTCTGAACATAAGTTTGGAAGCAGATTACGTGCCTGCTTTACAAACTAAAGCACTTTTTTTTTGCAAACATGCTCCTGCATTCGATTTAATGCAACGTGTCTGGGAAATGAGACTTATGCGTCGCTCACTGCATGTTTTCATTGATTCCAGAGGTGAATAAACTGTGATGAATTTTAATTAGGCTCACTACTTCAATTTAAGAAGCCTCTTCAAACCTTGCATGTGTCCCAATTTGGCTTTTTATTTGAAGAAAAACTACTGAAGCGTTCCGTTATTGCGGCGTGGAAAGACTTGAAATCTGTGCCTATCAGAAATGACTGCAATTTGAATTACCTTAGGGAATTACCCTAGCTTTACCGACTGTGAAACAATGACAGGAGGAAGTGATGTCACCTTGATGAACAAAATGGCCACCTAAGTGGGAATGATGTAGACCACATAACACGGCTTTCAGGGATTAAACTTTGGGGTCTGCTGGCAACAGAGATCTAAAACGCTCATGGGAGTTTTACTTATACAAAAATGTTCTAAGGGCAGGATGAAAAATTATTGGTTCAGAAAAATAACCATAATGATATTGTAGAGGAGGTGGGTCCAAGCAACTAGAGGAGGCGGGACCAAGACATCTGATTGGTTTGACCCACCTCCTCTAGTTGCTTGGACCCACCCACCCCACCCCAATAATCTGATTGGTTCTCTGTCTCAACCAATCATTTTTGATTCTGCCCTCAGAATATTTTTGTGCAAGTAACTCCCATGAGCATCTAAAACCAGATGATCAATGGATAACATAAATGTTGGTTTGATACCACAATTTAAAAAAAACATCAAAAACTAGCATGAGACTTTTTCGAGAATCCTGGATTTGTTTCTCAAGTCTGAATTTTATCATTATGACAGTTTTAACCAGTTACCAAAAAAAATGCGGAACTGGATTTTAAATGAGCTGCTCGGTGGAACAAGTTAGCCAACTTTGCTTGCTGTGTCACTCCTACAAGTGACATAAATAAAAAATACAGGCCTGTCAGTTCTACTCCTACTCATGCGTGCTGGATGAACAAAAACACGGCTCCTCAGAGAAACATGATGTACTCTTAGACATGTTGCCTACTCATAGTGTTACTGAAGTGTGTCAGACTATGTTATAGAACTGCCACTTTACTATTGTATCATGTGACTGGCAGCTTTTTAGCCACTCCCACTCCAAAATGCTGACATGTCCTTGTCACAAACCTAATTTCCATGTGCCTTCCTTCAAAGAGCATTACGCATTAGCAAAAGTTCTGCTAATCAAGCACACAAGAAGAATCTTTGATATTTTTAGTGAGGGTTTTTTTTTATTATTATATATATGTCTGACTAATTAAACAGTGCAAATGTATAACTCAGTCTTAATTCCCTTTAAGGGAGAGGGCATTGTTGTGTATTTTGGCAAGATAACTTGTCAAAGTTAAGGTAGTCTGGGCTAAATGTAAGTGAACAAACATAAACTGGGATACCTTAAACCCAACAAGTTAACTAGCTAACCAACATATCTTGCTTTGTTGATTTCATGTCTTAATCCAAGTGATATCCAAGGTGTAAGAGAGAGGAGAAAAGCAAGCGCGTTGGAGGGAACTTCAGGTGATATTTGGGTGGTTCAGAATGCTATGTCTGTAATTGGAAGGTTGCAGGTTTAAGTCCTACAGTCAGCAGAGTGATTTTACCATTGAGCCCCTGAACAAAGCTCTCAGCCTCTAATTACTCCAGTAATTGTACTTCACTCTGGATAGAATCATCTGATAAATGAACAAAATGTAATGTGATATTTCTTAGTTTGATATTATTTTGCTGTGTGCCCTGTAGTTGACAGGCATCCCGTCCGGAGTGCAACCCTGCCTTATGCCACATGGGATGAGCTACAGGACACCTTCCGGCCTGACCAGCATAAACCACTGACAGATGGAAGGAGAAGATGGATTCACAGTTTGTTATGATTTATTCACAATAGGTATTTCTGAGAAGCTTCAAGCTGCATCACGGCTACTTCTCAAATTCCCAATAAGAACTTCATTTTTGGTATTTTCAATCACAGATCGTTCTTGAACTTGCTTGCTTTACACTGTGTACATTTATTTATTTCACAGGTATTGTTCCCAATGTGACAAACAAGTGAGGATTAAAGAGCAGGATCAGACAGTCCCTGGCGCCAGTGGGGCAAAGGGCCATCCTCAACGAAATGAAATCACTATGCCAGCCACAGGTTTTGAACCAGTGACCTTCTCCTCACATGCACAGTTCAAACACACAGAGCCACATAACACCATGATTCAGAAAAGTAGAAGACCAACACAAGAACAGTGCACTTTCACCGGGATGGTGATAGTCAAATGTCATGACAGTTTTTTGGTCCGTATTCACCGCTAATCAATTATGCGGTAGACAGAATAATAATATTGATTGCTTTGAAGGTTACATACCTCTGAATATTCAGCAAGGCTTTAAATGACGGCATGGATGCCTCTGTCTGTCAGCTGTAATTATTTAAATTGCACCCACCTTCTCTCCCTTTGTTGCCCCCCGAAGACCAAAGACTTTGCGTATTCAAGGGATCATTCAAGGCTTTCAGAGCGAGAAAGAACGTGAAACATGAACATGGTGGAGAGACAACAGATTTGGCCCAACGGCACCAGAGATCTTTAGCTCAGAGACTTAGGCTTGGATCGACACTAGCAGGCCCGTGTTATGCTGGCAGGAGAGGATTATCTCCACGTACACTGATGCTTAGAGCTAGAAGGGCTTGATTTGAAGTGAGGGTGAATTCTTGTGCTTGGGGGGGAGGAAGCGACGCACTGCGTCAAAGACAGATCGTGGTGGAAATGAATTACTCAAAATCAATATCTGCTTTTTGGAGGTTCTTTTTATGTACGGGGAAGGGGGCTTCCTCTCAGTCTTTGATCAAACTTGGAGCGGGCACTATAAAATCTGCAGCGGCGACATCTCTGATACGCGCGTGTTGATCTTCGCGCCTCGGAGTTGGGAGGAGATTGTTGCTGCTTTAAATGAGACACTTTTGAAATGTCACCGAAAAGGAAGTGACTGGCAAACATGGAGGCTGCTTGCCTCCTCGGCGCCCGGGCCTCAGTCACCCCACAGCTCGGCTAACGCCTCTAGACTGAGACGCTCCGTGTCACCGCGTCCTCTCCCGACACCTACATGTTCTCGGCAAAAGGCTCGTTCGTTGTTGGAGTTTTTTTACTTTTCCTTTTAGTCTTTCTTGTGAATTATGCAGCGTCGCTGTTTCTGATTGCACGCAGCGTCGCCCGTGTGACACTATAAAGGTGTTCCCGTGGTGTGACGTGGCTCCCCCGGCTTCCTGCCGTGTGGGGGGGCAGGAAGCTGACATAGATTCACTTCGCCGGGGTGACAAGACAGCTCATTGGGACACCCAGTCTGGGGCGGACATACGAGGGCAGTGACAGTATCAGTGACTATACCTGCCTGCAGCATTAATCACATCATCCCTATGAATAAACCAAGCACAAAACTATTTTGAGACGCACTCCTGTGTCTGTGCATCTGTCTGTCTTAACTCCGTCCCGTTAACTGACATGTTAATTGCCGTCACGGTAATTATCTCGATCAAAGGAATCTCCATCAATATTCTCAAAAGCAAAATAGCTACAAGAAATTCGCCTTTAATTATTCCAACACTTTAATTATGCCAGCGCCAGCTAAGGCTAACTACAATGTGAAATTAGGGCTTTATTACATGTCCTAATTGCGATTCAGCTGTCAAGAGGATTAATGGACCTTGTGTGTGGGAATGCTTGTGTGTGCGTGTGCTTTTGTGCGAACAGGAGTCTGCCTCTTAGTGTGATGTGAATGTGAGGAGTTATGAATAGACAGCCAGGTGGAATGGTAGCTTCATACCTTCAGTGTTGTTGGTTTGAATCCTACTTCTGCACTCCGTGAATGGAGCAGGCGTATTCTCTCTTTCCTCCCTCGAAGTCCGAAGGCTAATCAGTGTCTCTA
>JAODUD010000107.1:18446643-18467969 GCA_026784285.1 Stomatorhinus walkeri
ATATATGTGCCCTGCACTGAACTAGACTGGCACAGCGCTCCATCTGGGGTATAAACTGTGACCCTGTTCTCGATGAGATTAACAGATATCTTGTTGCTAAAGGGGTATTAACAAACTACGTGTCACTGCTGTGCCCTTGAGTTAATGTTTTTTCCCCGACAAATAAAGTGTAGTGACATGTTTAGCCACAACGCCAACTGCCTGTAGGCGGCGCCACCGAGCACAAGGTCTCACTGGCGGTCATTCTTTAACGGGCGGCGCGTGGCAGGGGGAGAAGCCAAAAATGAGCCGCTCGCTAGCCAGCGGGAGCTGCTGGGTACGTGCCCAAACGAAAGCCGCCCTGGCAGGGATCCAGAGCCGGCACCTGGCCGGTCCCTTAAACATGAGGACAGGCACTCCAGGAGTGAATTAGGGCTGGAATGCAGGCCCACGCAGAAGAGGAACGCTGGCTCCCCGTAACGCCGGCTGACTATGGAGGGAGCTATACTTTATATACTTAAGGTTGTCCCGCCACATACATAATTCATTTCTATTAGTTTTTGTGAATAAGGGCCCATGTTTTGTGCTTAGTGCCCAATTTCTTTCCAATAATTGGCTTGTAAATAATAGGAACTCTTTAACCTAAAGGCCTCCTGCCTCTACCCCTCAAAACCTTGCAAAGATTTCCAGGGATGCTCGCATTGTGTCACTCCTGGGTGCAATAGTGCCACTGAAATGTTAATTTAATGGCACCCAACCTTCTGCCACTGTTTACAAACTCCCGACAGTAAGCCCGCCATCTCTGCGTCCACGCAGCCGTAATGAGCGTCTGCTCGAGCCTCCTGAACCAGCTGAATGATTTACCGTGCTTCTCCCGGACAGCCGGACCTCACTTCATCATGCGCTGTCTCAGCTCCTTTTGCTTGCCACCAGAAGGCACAACACGTTTGCAGCCGTTAGCCGAACGATGCTAAAGGGTGCCGCCCGTCCCGTGTTTCGTATACGGCACGTCCTCATTGACCTCTGAAGGAGCCTCCGTGTCAGCTATCCCACGGTCTCGTGCTAGTGAACCACATAATTACAATTAACAACAGACCACGATGATGTAGCGAGCTCTGACAACGTCGTCTCTGGGGAAAATACACCCAGTTAATTACGAGGTAACACAACCTCTCAGCAACACATGCATCACATTATCACCACCCAGCTACATGCCTTCTCTTGGGCAGTTCCAGTTGCTTCTCCTCCTGAGCATCGGGGAATGTCCTAGTCATTTATGCAGCTGGGTGTTTGACAGGCCATTTAAGTATGCTGCCCTGGAGTTTTACTGCAGGGTCGCTCCAGGGACTCAAACTAATAACCTTAAGATAGCAGGGCCACATTTTTAACCGAGACTCCTCCAATTCATCTCTGATGGCCTTGAACCACATCTCCTGGTGAGTCTTACAGTGGCAGCACGCCAAGCAGGTCAGACCAGACCTCTCTTTCCAAGACCAAAGATTCGAGCTCGTTCTGGGGGATCCCCAGACATTCCTGCTGGGATATATAATCCATCCAGAGTGTCGTGGATCTTCCGCAGGGCCTCTGTCCAGTGTGACGTGCCCAGAACTGCATCCTCCTATAGCTCTACTTTACCTTAAGGGCCTTTTATTAATCATAACATCATTAGCGTGAATAATTTATTAATTGTTTCGCTAAAGGTATGATTAATTCTGCTTAATGGTGCTATCAACGTCTTAACTAGGACATCTCTGCTAAAATCTAAGGTTCTTTTCATATATGAATTTCTTTTACTGCAACTCCTTGCTTATAATCCTGTGTGATTTCTTTGGATTATTGGGGAGTGTAAATTGTTTGACTGGACACAGCATTTTTAGCCAGCCCTTTTGCACAGCTCGACGTATCGTGTGACTTGCAGGACTCCCTCACTCCCCAACACCTCGGCTTCCATGGCATTTAACATTAGCGACACGCTAAAGCTAATTTAACACGTCGCTTGAAATGGCTGCGAAATGGTGTGAGATTCTGCGCGTACATGGTGCGACCGTGGCCAGAATCTCCTTCTCCTTCGGGACTGTAACAGGAATTAGCTTCCTCTTCCACCACCACCACCAGCACCACACTCCTCATGTTTGATACTTGTTACTTGTAGTCCTGCCATCTTTATTCTCCCAGATTCTCGCGCTGTCATACAGCATTACGTAGCTGCCTTGCGGAATGCTTTTATCCAAGCAGGATTACACAGTCTAATGCTTTAACCGTTCACATGCGGCCTTTCTGACCGCAGCGATTCCCTTGGCGGCGTCCATTACATGTCTTAAGGCCTGCCAGTGTTTCTCCACAGGCTTATGCTGTTAACCTCTATTCTGTCATTTGTTAACTCCTAGGTAATTAGCCTCGATCTCGATCTAGTCTTTGACCAGGCCTTGCTGGGAGCGCAGATCTAGTGGAAACACCATAGCTGTAACTGAATGTGCACTTCTACAATAGTGTATCGACAAAGAGAGTGATGGCCACAGGCCACATAGTATCCAGGTCATATGTTCTCCCTCGGAATCATCCTATCCAGAACCTGGAAACTCTTAAAATATAACCCTCTGTTCTACATGAATTTGTGGCATTTAATGAACTAAAATGTGTCCTTCTTGCTGGTAAAGCACTAGTCATTTTTAATACTTACACATTTCCCAGGATTTCTAAGATTTACATGCATTATGCTTTTCATAAATGCATGAGACTGACAAAACAGAAAAATTATTATTATTATTGTTGTTGCTGCCGTTTGTTGTTTTTTTATTGTTCCTACAACTACTTACATGGGGTCACTTAATTTAAATTAGAATTGCAAATAGATTTTTCATCCTGGGTTCTGTGTAATGTAGCGTAACTGACACTCCCTGAAGTTCCGTCACCGCACTGTCATGGGGGACCGCAGACTGCATTCGCCGTGCGAAAATTAAGCAGCACTAAATGCAAACGTTTCCCGAAAGCTGCAGTGCGGTGAATCTGCTGTGTATACCCTGACCTCTCTGCGTGCTCGTGCCCGGTGTGAGAAAATTATCAGTTTTATCAAAGGGAATTCGGGCGGCTCCTCCGACAGCGCCAGTGCTGATCTGCAGGTTGCCAAAAGAGCCCAGTTTGCTTCACTCTCTGATTTTTTTTTTTTTTTTTTTTTTGCTTTAGGTGAAATGAATAATAAATGTGGTGACAAGCGGGACTGTATTTTATATGCTATGACTTACTCAAAAAGGAAGCATAAACAGTGAGATTTATAATGACATATTAAAAACTGTCTACTGCTTATAATAAACCTGAAATGAATTTAATACTACTTAAAGCAGTAATGTCCACTTTACACTTCCTAAGAGGGGAGCCAAAGATTGTACCTGAGTAACAGAGTAGGAATGCTTTATTGATCTAAAGGAGGTAAGAGCAAGTTTTGGGGTCAGAACATAGGGTCATACAGCACCTCTTGGGGATTTGGGGTTTAGAGCCTTACTGAGGAGCCCGATTGTGGCATCACTCTGCTGAATCTGGGATTTGAACCCACAACTCTCCAGTCAGGAAGACCCGCAGGCTGAATCAATGCTCACACAGTATATTTTGCTACGAGATTACGACAGATTTTGCAATCAGGCAAAACGCAGGCACTAAAAGTGATACCTGGGTACTTGGTGAAGTTCAGACGACCTCCAGCCGCAGCAGAAAGGTGGCAAAACAACCTGAAAGCACTCAGCATAAAGGGTCGATTCAAAAGTGTCTGACCCCCAGAAAGGCCAGCCGTCCGCCTGCACTCAAGCTGTGCTGCGAGCGTGTCGACGCTCAAAGGATGACCAGCCCCGCTTTGAAATGCACTACTCTGTTTCGCCGCCGAAGTGAGGCCCGCTCATTGCTGCCTCACCTTTTTTTTTAGCCGCAAGGATAGCAAAAAGAGGTTTGCAATCTAAAAATCAGCCCACCGTCGACAGAGGAGAAAACAGCATCGTGTTGACAGACGCATGTTTATTTGCTTATCTGGCCTTCTGAATGAAACTTCAAGCATTTTGCTGAGTCAGCCCGTTACATAAAGGCTCATAAATCAGGATGCCCCTGCCGTTCGCCTGTTCTAAATTGTCGTGGTGAAGCGGGTTGGAAATTAACATATTCGCTAACAAAAGTGCAGACTCCTCCCTTGCGCTGCAGTGATGAGCTATTGATTCTGATTAATGCCCCGGCTCTTTGGAATGAGCCGTAAAACAATAACCTATTACTTGGGGTAATTGATCATGTGGAAAATCTATTAAATTTCTTTCCTATGGCTGGAATTAATGACTTTGTAATATTTATCAAGGCTTTAAGGGCCGTAATTTATTAACCAGCAAACTGGTGTAAACTCCGCCAAGGCAAAGGAAAACTTGTAAAAAAAATACATTTAAAAATAAAGTTGAAGCTAGCCTTTTGATGTTGTCTTTGAATGAATGGATTTGATCACCACCATCAGACTTTATTTCTAAGATGATTGTATTTTAATGTAGTGGAGCATTTGCCAAGAATGGGAAGAAATTACTTTCGCCAACATGGTCAATTAGCTTTGGACAGAATGTATAAGCATTTAAACGTCAAGTTTATTTACCATGATAAACATTTCTTGTCAGCAACTCTTGGAAATTTAATATTTTAGGCCCAGAATAATGTAGTTATGGACCATGCTGAATTAAAATTCTTTTTCAGCTGTGAAGTTCAAAGGTACTTCATGAGAAACACTGTACATGATTCATGTTTCTCTCTATTTTGTATTCATTTACTCAATATGTCCAGTTTTTTTTCCATCGCGAGCAGATCATTCTTTCACTGATCGGTTAGGACAACCCAAAACCTCGAGAGGTGGCCGAATTTCTCTAGCGGCTCCCAATTCAGATGCTAAAAGCTCACATCTTGAAAACCCTTAGATAGGACTCCCACGGCAGTCAGCTGGGTGCATTATGTACCGTCGCTTGAAATGTACAGTTTATAGGTTCCTGCTGGAACCTCCACGGCTTTTACATTACACTAGTCCGAGGGCAATTTTTAAGGTAGAGGCATCAGATTGTTTTGTTCAGAGGGGCCACCCTCGAATCACATATTTTGCATCGCTGAGTGACAGGGAGGGGGCATTCCAGGGGCCAATCAGCTTTCATATAAGCCCTTTGTATACGCCCCTGCACTAGCCTATGAACTTCTGTCATCACAGGTCCCAGGCAGCTCCCCGTAAAACAAAACAAGCAGTTGCTATACCCTACAGCACCGTGCCTTACCTGAATACCTAAAATACCCTGCTGTCTAAATGGGAGAAAACCTTCAGGAGACTGAAAAAACAAATTTATTAAAAACAATAAAACAGTTATGATTTAAAAAAAGCCAAGGTGTTAAGTATTTTTTATTTTTGGAAATATAAAGTGATGAATACTTTTAAATACCTTGTAAGATGTGCAAAACTGCATTTATGTTGTGATAGCAGTACAAACTACGGTATACACACTGTGTTTCAACTCAAAGAAGAATGTCTGCCTTTATTTTATTATAGATAAATGCATAGGCTAAATGTATATCTCTAAATTTTCTTTGCTCAAGCTGAACATTTAATTAACTTAGAGGTTTATGTAGAACAGACACTTGTGTGGGTTCTGGGTGGTTTCTTGTCTGTTTTAACCCTTTAAAAACACTTTATTCCACTGCAGCTTTGCTTTCAGTTCATGTGCACATGCTTGTATGCGTTTTCTACATCACATGACCCTGACCAGGATAAGCAGAAGGATGGATGGATGGACAGATGTCTTATTATAGATGGATTACTAAATAAGAATTAAATCCCAAGTATGCAACCTTTGCACTATCACTGACTAATAAAAAAAACATCCAAGTTTCATCTCTTAAAAATAATCCATAACATATTACCAGGTAACATGCTACGTGCTAGATGAGCAATGAATTGGTACTTTATTAAAGGATGAAAGCCAAACAAACAGTTATGGTCCTGGACTTAAGGCCGCAAGCGCAAAGCTGTGAGGCAACAATGCTACCATCTTATTACCCTTAAATGTAAAATTTTAATTATTGTTTTGGTGTTTTCTGCGGTGATCCTCACTCAGCCAAATAAAATATAGGTTCCCAAAGCCAGATCACAGCAGAAGATTTCGGGTTGTAGTATTATCTGATTAAGACAGAACAGATGGGCCGCTGTAGATTTCCGATCTGTTTTTTACAGTGCACTTGAAATTTTATCTACATTGCGCTGTGGACAGATATGACAGCACTGGTTCCAAACTTTTTGTTGGTATGACCAGTTTGTCATAGAATTTTATCAAACCAGGAGGCCTAAATATCTGTTGGGACAGAATGTATCACTGCGACACGTCTGGCAACGTCTTCATCTCGCTTATGTGACTCTCTGCCAAGACATGTGAGGCTGTCAATCACCCAGAAGAGTGGGAGCCTTGAGTGTTGAGATGGGGATAATTGTTTTTGTGTTATTACTACTAATTCTGAAAGATGTACTGCTTGTGTTTTTTTTTCTCATCTCATACATCAAAATTAATTCTACAGTGTCTTTGGGTCTCTGCAGAGCAAGCCTTTGAGCAGAAAGTTGGTGGTTCAAATCCCAATTAAGCAAAATAATCACAAGCCACAAGCATGCTGGGCCCTTGACTAAGGCCCAAAAAGCCCCCCCCCCCCCCAAAAAAAAAAAAACATTCTTCAGGGGTGCCAGCAAATGGCTAATCCTGCAAGTTTGACTCTTACTTGTGTGTCTCAAAGGAAAGCAAGACGAACTATGTAAAAAGAGACATTTCAATGTGCAAAGGACAAACGCAGCATCAGTATGTCATAAAATGATTTCAAGACGGTAATTTTCGATTAAAATAGACATTTCCAAAAACATTTCACATAATTGCCAAACTCCATTATCAAGTCGTGTGGAATAACATACTTCAATTCTACATTCCTGTGAGACTGAACTGGAGTCGTACGAAACTTCTCATCTGAGTGTTGTGGCTTTTTCCTTCTTTCATTGCTTAAGGACCCCAATTGTCATGCCCTTTGTTTGAGATGCCACCTTAGCACACATCTCCCTATGGGAGAGTTGATGACTCCGGAAGTGGCACTGACAAGTCAGCATTAAGAAATCACTGCAGGATAATTTGATGAGAACACTAACCTTTTCCCCAAGCTGGATCATAATAAGTATCCTACAGTCATTCTTAGGGAGGCTTTGAGACAGAGTGAGGGAAAGGCAGAAATCTGACGAATGCCTTCTCATTTGGCTTTGGTGCACAGCTGAGCCGGTGTATTTACCAAAGGCACACATCAGCAGCTGTGAACCTCAACTCAAAGCTGTGTTGCTCGTACCAAATTGCAGATCGTTGTTGTGGCCTTGGCCTCTGCCTCAGCATTTTCTTAGAACACTACTGACACCTGGTGGTGACAAATGTAAGGATTACGTCACCTAGGTAAAACATTTCCAGAAATTTGTGTTTCGCAGGTCTTGCGTAACAGGTTGTAATTGATTTTATCAAAATGACCGTTTAACTTATGCATTTTCCCCTTTATTTTTATTGCTGCTTTTTATCATGTGTTGTGTTTTAGCCAGGTTTGCAAATAGATAGATAGATAGATAGATAGATAGATAGATAGATAGATAGATAGATAGATAGATAGATAGATAGATAGATAGATTAAAAAAATTTAAACAAATAGATGTTAAATATTAAGTTAAGTAAAAAATGCTATGGTTTTTATACAATGTATATAAGGTCAGACGCTTACCCTAAACAACCATGATTTGTTTCGGTCCCTGTTTATATAGCTGATACGCATGCTGTTGATGTGGTGAGTGCCCATCATAATGTCTTAACGTAATAAAACTATACATCTATCTATCCATCTTCTGTACCCATTTGTCCTGTTCAGGGTTGTGAGGTCCGGACTTTCATCAAAACATATGGCTGTTGAGTTACACCCACATTTACGAGCAATATCTTGATCCCGAGATGTCATTTCATATCCAGATGTCGGATATTTCCCAGCTCTGGTTTACGGAACTGACAGAATGTTTTTGTCCCGGACACTGGGCTGTTTTCATCAGATAGCCAGAGTCACACGACTGACCATGTTTCCAGAGAGACAAATGTAGAATATGGAGGATAACTCTTCTCTATCTTACATTGTCCAGGCTCATAATGAGGTTTTATGCACCCGTAAGTCTGTCACCAGTCATAATGCTCGCCTACTTTTATGTTTTGGATTTTGCTCCGTTCCTCTTCCTCTCATCCCCAGTCAGCATGAAGCCCTACATGGGGAGGGGGCTCAGTCACCCCCAGCAGTACCAACGGACACATCTCTACAATGTTAGGGCTTGCAGCACTCCAGTTTAAATCACTTTCATTACTTCGTCAAACCCCTGTGGTTGAGCTACCTTTCAGAAGACCTCAAACTGTGTCCTTTATTTCCAATCCTGGATCTCCAGATTCAAGCTTATTTTTAGACAGCACTGTAAAAGAAGTCGTAAAAATAAGGAAATCATAAAATCAGTAGCTTTATTCCAATTTGCTTATAAGGTTAGACTGCTCATTTTACAGTCCCATTGGTAAGTAGTAATTTACATTTATTTATTTCCAGGTGTTTTCAACCAAAGTGGCATACAACTGAAAAAGCAAGTTCAGCCAGTTCCTGAAGCAATTGGGCGATGAAGGCCTTGCTGAGGAGCCCAATGTTTGTCATGTAACAGCGGGAGAAGAACGACCCGAATGCAGGCAACAGGCAGGGTAGCACACGTACTCAGAAAATAATTACTAAACAGGGAGCACAGGGCTAAGAAAGGCTAGGCTAATATACAGAATCTCACAAAAGTGAGTACACCCCTCACATTTTTGGAAATATTTTATTATACCTTTTCATGGGACATAGCTGAAGATATGACACGTCGATACAATATAAAGAAGTCAGTGTACAGCGTGCGTAACAGTGTAAATTTGCTGTCCCCTCAAAATAACTAAACACACAGCCATTAATGTCTAAATCGCTGGCAACAGAAGTGAGTACACCCTCAAATGAAAATGTCCAAATTGTGCCCAATTAGCCATTTTCCCTCCTTGGTGTCATGTGACTCGTTAGTGTTACAAGGTCTCAGGCGTGAATGGGGAGCAGGTGTGTTAAACTTGGCGTTATCGCTCTCACGCTCTCTCATACTGGTCACCGGACGTTCAGCAAGCCACCGAATGGCAAAGAACTCTCTGAGGATCTGAAAATCAGAACTGTTGCTCTACACAAAGATGGCCTAGGCTATAAGAAGATTGCCAACACCCTGAAACTGAGCTGCAGCACGGTGGCCAAGACCATACAGCGGTTTAACAGGACAGGTTCCACTCAGAACAGGCCTGACCATGGTCGACCAAAGAAGCTGAATGCATGTGCTCAGCATCATATCCAGAGGTTGTCTTTTGAAAATAGATGTCCGTTGGGGTTAGGGTTAGGTTTGGGGTTAGGTTTGGGGTTAGGTTTGGGGTTAGGGCCAGAGCTGATGGTGACCTGCATGTCAGGCACAGGGCTGCTGGCAGCCCCCAGGTACAACTATTAGGTGAGGCACTGAACAACAACCAGCTGCCACACAAGTCCAGTCAAAGCAAGTCAGAAGCCAGTGAGGGGCCCGGTGGTCGAGTAAACTTCACCTCACAGGACCCTGCCACATCCCTGCCCGATGAATCCCTCTGGAGGGGTTGAAAAAGCCAAGGGTTACAGGGAGGGGGTGACCAGGGCCGAGTGGCCGCAAGCTGACGAAGCAGCCATAGATGAGCAATGGACGGCTGGTACAGGCAGGAGCTGACGAGGCAGCAATGGCCATGGGTGAGCAGGCACTGACCAACGGGATGATGGCTGCAGGCAGGTGACAGCCAGGCAGCAGCCACAGGGAGGCATGCAGGAGCCCTCTGGGCGATGGCCACAAGCAGGCTTTGCGACTGCAGGTGAGCAGGCATGCAAGCAGGCTGAGCGAGGTATGACTGCTGGCGACTGCATGGCAGGAGCTAGGACAAGAACAAGGAGTATCTGCAAGGCGAGAGCTGGCATTCCCTCAGGAGGCAACAGTCTGTCAAGGCGAGCAGTGCGCGGCAGGGACCTCGGGCAGTGAACAAGGCGCGGCAGCGACCTAGGGCAGTGAACAAGGCGCGGCAGGGACCTCGGTTAGTGAGCAAGGCATGGCAGGGACCTCGGGCAGTGAACAAGGCGCTGCAGGGACCTCGAGCAGTGAGCAAGGTGCGGCAGGGACCTCGGGCAGTGAGCAAGGCACGGCAGGGACCTCGGACAGTGAACAAGGCGCTGCAGGGACCTCGGGCAGTGAGCAAGGCGCGGCAGGGACCTCGGGCAGTGAACAAGGTGCGGCAGCGACCTCGGGCAGTGAGCAAGGCGCGGCAGGGACCTCGGGCAGTGAACAAGGCGCTGCAGGGACCCCGGGCAGTGAACAAGGTGCTGCAGGGACCTCGGGCAGTGAGCAAGGCGCGTCAGGGACCTCGGGCACGGCAAGGAACCCTGGCTCAGGTACTAACGACGCAGCAATGAGCTCATCTAAGCTGGACATTAGCAGGGCAGAAAGAATCTCACCTTCTCTGAGCTGTGGTGCAGTGACATCTCTTAAGCCAGGTACGGCAGTGGCGATGACTTTTCAAGTTGGATGCTAGCAGTGCAGCGGTCTCTTCTGGGCTGGAGGCTACCGGAGTGGCAGTGGCATTTTCTGGGTTGGACGCTAGCAGTAGAGTGGCAGCAGAGGGCTCTGAGCCAGGTATTTGTAGAGCGACAGGAAGCTCACCTATTCTCTGGGCTGTGGAGTGGCAGCCTCTCCTGGGCTGGGGTCCTTCGATTTCCTAGCTCTTAGCCTTCTCTGGTGAGAACTAACCGACGAGTCAGCAGTGTACTCAGTGGTGGGCTCACCTAGGGATTCGGGCCAGATGAGCTTAGCGAGAGAGCAAGCAGCAGAAGGGAGCGACTCAGAAAACAGCTCCTCATTTGGCTGGATGGTCGAGTCGCTTGCTTCACTTGCTGGTGTAAGGCAAACAAAGCCCCGATCATCTCTTGCATTTTAGAGGAACTAGAGCCCCCCCCCCCCCAATTCCAACCCTATCTGGTGTAACAGGCTGACCACCTCAGGTGACTCCTGAAGCCAGGGGTCTCTGCAAAGCTCCAGTAGCATTACGGAGAAAGCGTGAAGTTTCCTCTACTCCATTCTGATATGGAGCGGGGGGGGGGGGGGGGGTTGGCAAAGGAATGGCCGCAAATTCTTCACTGGTGCTGGTCCAGTACCACTACCGGTCACACAAATAAGCATTCTCAGGGATCAGTCAGGGCATGCAAAATACTGATTCATTCAGGCGGGCCTGAGAACAGCCGCAGGATCATCTTTGAGGTTTGGTCATTCTGTCACGTAGCAGCGGGAGAAGGATGACCCAAATGCAGGCTGTTGGCAAGCAAATCCCTCACAGCGCTGTTTATTACAGGACATAGGCAGGGTAGCACACGCAGACAGAGAACAATGACCGAACAGAGAGCACAGGACTAAGAGAGGCTAATATATATGTCTAACAAAGAAGTAAACACGAGGCAGCTGAGATTAGTTAACAAGGGGAAGAAGCAAGAGGTAAGACTAACAAGGTTCTGGCACGGCTGATTCAGAGCCACGCACGATGGAAATGCAGGGATCAGATAAGGACAAGCAGGGTGGGGCAGGACAAGACAATGGTGAAATTGTATTACACAGGATTTGCACAGTAGTAAAAACAAAAACAATTACCCATGTTATATACAATCTATAAAATACTAATAAACATTAGTATTTATCCAAAAAGAATGAAAAGGGCAAAATAACAAAGTATTAGGAAGCTAGGAAATAATTCCTGACCTTTCATTTTAAAAGTCCACAAACTTAAACACCCTGGGAAGCAGTTTTGATATTAAAGGAAAAAAAATCTGTTTTATGATAGATGGAAACCAGCCCTCAGTCACTCTCCAGCTATAATTCACTTTGCCTTCAGACCACATTCACCAAGTGGCAGAGAGGCCTACATTGAAGCCAGAGTGGAGGGACATTCCTTCAGGTACACCGCAGAGGTCAGGGGTCAGGACGCATTCATTTTAGTGATATTTATTAGTAATCTTTTCAGGCTATGAACGTCCTATGTCTGGCCAGGTGATCAGGCAAGCCATGGATCTAAACACCATTATGGAGGGCCGTAAATTTATATTTATGAGGAAGATCCCCAGGGGGAGTTGACATTGCATCAGTGATGTAATTTATTCAGAGATCGAATTACTGGACTCAAGCATGCCATTGAAGAGCACCGTCAATACCTGAGGGTGCCAGGAAGCGTCTGCTCACAACCACCTGTTCCGTTTACTAGCCTTTCTGATTAAACGCTGTATGTCCTGAATGGAAATGCTTCTAATAAAGTTGCGAAGTGATTTATGCGAGACGTAGCTCTGCAGGCCTGCGCGTTATTTTTATGGCATGTGACGTTCAACAAATTCTATTTGCATGCAGACATGGCGTCTGCCAAATTTAATTAACTTTAACATGGCTGCTGGTGGAGCTCAGTGGGTAGCTGTATCAGAGCTGGGGTTCGAATCCTGAATACAGAGTTGGTGCATTCTCCCCCATATCATTTGGGGTTCCTCCTGCAGCCCAAATAAGTCTCAAAAGTGTCCATTATACATAAGCTGGTTTGGGGTACCACCCCCCCATGGTGCCTACGCTGACCCCAGTTGGGCCAGGAAAACCACACTGGTATAACCCAGACAGCATTCATTATAGACATATCAGATTCAAGTACAGATGACCACGTACAAGTAAGCAACTATGCAGTTTATTGCAGCATCTGAGCAAGCTGCGACTACTAATGATCAAAGGTTTTAATTTGAGTGCAGTTCCTGCCTACACCTCCACATATTTCTGTGTCTGATCCTGCTTTGTTTTGGTTCTTAACCTTGTGGAGTCCATCTGCTGACAGGCGCGTCCTTCATCCAAACACCCCAGTTATTGCTAAGGCAAAACTTGAAAAGCTTTTTTTTTCCCGGAGATAGTGTTCCCACTTTGAAGATTATTAAATAATTCACCTTGTGTCATATTTCTCATGAGGCTTCTACTTTATATGGGCAAACAAGGCCAGTTTCCATTGACTTAAAAATACCTGACTGGCGCCATATAGGCAGTGATGTGATTTAAAGAGGCCGGGCAACTTTAATTCACTAACGCAAATTCTCTTAACGTTACTGTACCATAGCCTAGTACTAATTTTATTACCGTTACAGGGCAAGGCTTAGAAAGGTGTTTTATTCTTACAATCAATCAATCTATCATATTAGCTTTGAGGAGGAAAGAATAGCGATGTCCCTGTCCTTGGTGGCAGTGACAGGGGCGTCCACCACCCGTTAATCTGAGCATCTGTCTTCATTTTCCGCACCTCCAAAAACAAAGAGAGGCACATTGATTTGCCGGGAGCTGCGATCCTCCACGTTCTGGGCCACTGCGCAATACCCATTTTTAGCCTTAACAACATTTAGCCGCAGCAATCAGGGTTTCACAAGACGCACCGGAGCCCGACTGATGTCCCCCTTCCCAGTGTGCTGGCTGCACCTTCTTCGCACTGAAGAATCATTACCAGCCACCGCCTGAGAGCAGCCTAAACAAGGAGAGAGCTATTTAATTGTTACTGAAAGTGAAAGCTGCATCCATCATGAGAGATCTTATTATGGCGGTTTCTCTACCCCTAAACAAACATTCATCTTAATTGGGTAGCGGTTATACCCCTCGCAGTGCTCGATCAGCAGCACATCCTATTATTAAAAAAGCTAACTGAAAAACAAAAGAGCAATTTTTAACACATCAAAAATATCTGGAATGTTTCCCCTTTCTGTTGGGTTTGTTGTTTTCAGTGCGTCCGGCGGACAGTGATGAACCAGGTCAGATCGTCATCTTTGACTTAGCGCCATGTAGCTATTGTTACAGGAATGGATAACTGCCTGACTGATGGTGTGATTATCAGAGCCAGTGTAGTCTCCAGAAAGCGGAGCCTCCAGCCGTCCACAATCAAGTCTCGTTAAAAAAGCTTTCCTTTACCGTTAGTGATCTCTTTTATGGAAAAAATAAATAAATAAGTAATTATGGGAATACGTTCTTTTCACGGTAAATATGCCTTGTCCTATGGTATCCCTAAACGCACACGATGGTCTTACAGCGCGCATCTCACCACTTTTTGATGAAAACAAAAAAGTAGTAAACGCAATTCGTGCAGCTGCTGGGTGCAGCTCTGCGCATGCGAAATTGTGCATAATTATGCGGAACTCGGCACGGTTATATTTTGCCTTAGCCAATGTAATAAGTATACGATGATTAGCCTAACTGCATAAGTGGGTATTAAAGATGAACGGATGGAGAAAGGTCTTAGAGCACCAAGAAGTGCTCTATTAGGACCGAGCCAAATTGTTTTAATAATCTAACAATATATATTAACTATATAAGCCTACTAAAAAGTCTAATTTCTGCTCCCTTTAGGTTAATTTTAACAAATGACATGTTTCAGAATGGAGACTCAAGCGGCAAATCCTGAAAAACTACGTTAAGGCTTTTAAAAGAGATTTCCGCACGCAGCCTCTCCTTAAATAGTTAATGACGCAGCTGTTTCACACAATTACGGACACAGTACGGAGAATAGAATTAACTTTTGGTTCCGCTGCTACCACAAGAGGGAGTGTTTTTGCGGAGTGATATTTCAGTTTTTATTTTAGGACAACGAGGAACTGTACAGAAATGGGAGGATGGGTGGATAATCTAGGCATGCACCCTTAAGTCTTATTCAAACTGGCTTGCAAGTCAATAGCTAAAATTAGCATTATTTTAAAAGTCTTGCTTAAATGATTTTTTCCAAGCAATGCTGTGTGTGGTATTGTGTTTCGACAAAGTTTCCATTTTCCATTCAGATTTTTTATTGTATATTTTTATTGCCATTTTTAGATTTTTAAATCTGGTTTCCTGTTTAACAAATCACAAAGCATATCCATCACTGAACAGCATGGCCATATTTTTTCCTCCTTCCTTTTAAAATATAAATCACCTCTGAAAGCCATTTTAAATTATTTACTGAACTGCTGCTTGTTTGGTGTCTCCAACCTCAGCCTGTTAGTGGGTGGCCGCCGACTCCCTGGGAGGATGTAGACAAAAAGGAGCAAATGTCAGCTGTAAATGAGGGGGCACCCGCCTATGGTGTGTGTGTGTGTGTGTGTGTAAACTGGGATGTGGCAGCAGTAAAGCCAAAGGACTCTTTATACCACGTTACTGATTGAGCTGTGAGAGAGAACATGTCGGCTGGTCACCACTGGGCCGGTGAGCAGCTAGTGCAGCATGTTAGGGGGAAAAGGCGACGATCCACTTGCTGTTCCAAAACAGAGGGGTTTATTAGCAAAAGGGGCGACACTAAGGAACAGGACTTCCAACACACAGTAACGTAGCTCAAGGACTGGCCGAGGCAAATTGCAAAGTCAGGCACTTAAATACACTGAACACAATGACTAACAAGGGGCAGGTGTAGCTGAACTACGGCCTGCGAGGATTAAGGCACAGGTTAACAGGTGGAATAAATTACAAACACAGGAACTGGAGAATACTAGAACACTGAGGGCAAACACCAGGAAAGACCAGGGGGCCAAACACAAGCAAAACAGAATTAAACCAGAAACTAGCAGGGTAAACCAAAACGGAAGCAAAGGACTAAAAAACACTAGGTAAAACAGACAAGCATGTACCGCTGCAGCCGGGATCCGAGTGGGAGGGCCAGTGTTGAGTAGGAGGGGTTTATGTTAGGGTTAGGGTTGGGGTATCAGGTGATAAGTTATAAACCTCTCACACATTGCACCTCCTACTTCATATTGCCACACACTGGGGCTGAAAGACAGGGAGGAGGACAGGATAGCCATCGCCACCTGCTGGCCAAACTCGGAGGAGACGCGCGGGGCAGGGCAGAGTCAGATGGGCCCTGACCCAGACAGCTAGTCACTGGCGGATTAAACTGAATGACACACTTTCCTTCTAAAGGAGTAGAAGATTGACATGTAAACATGTTTTCGCAAAGGCACCATTAACTGTCTGCATTAAGCATTTTAAATATTTAAACCTCAGTATTTCAGTTGGCATTCTACTAAGTCACTTGAATGCTCTCAGTGATTTTATACACAGTGTTGCCTTACTAGCAGAAATATTAACACCTGTCAATCACCTTTAAGAACCAAATGCAGTCAGGATATTACAGATTAGATTAGAGATCTTGCTGCCCATTTATTGTTGATATGTTTTTAAGTGTTTTTAACAGCCCCTGATGTCAGATACATTGCATACTAAAATTAACCAGGGACATTCGCATGTGGATAATCAGCTTTAATTAAAAATTGTCAGCCATTATACATTCTTCTCAACTTGTTTACAAGAGTGCATGGGATTCAAATCTGTAATGTGCATTAGGAAAAAAGTGTGGAAGAAAATGTGACCGATCAAATTTACCCATTTTGCTGTTGAAAACACATTTACAACTGAGTACATCACAAATCAGGCAGGTTTTGTATTAGAGGTTGAGAAAATCACCATGAGTCGTTCTTGATTCCTTGGTAGCTACTGTAACTTTGTTGATTGGAGACTCAAATTGTTCCCACTTGCATGTGTGAGGTGCATGTCGCCTGTACTGCAATGAGGTAACATATTGTCCATATAACATTATCTGTAATGTTCCAGTCACTTATCATAAGCATGGTAACAGGGGTATCGACCTGTGACATGTAAATAAATTATCCGACTAAGCTCAGACCATCTCCTCTTGAGAGATGGAATGTGAATCATGCCCGGACCATTGCACCAGTGCAAAGAGAGGTGACCTAAATCACATGAGTTAATCTTCTCCAACTGTGCCCTTTGTATATTTTTGCAAAAGTATATGGGATGGGAACCGAATCAAAGACAGATGTAACCGAAAGCAGCAGTCATGGGTTTGCACTCTGGTCTCTATGTTTCAAGGAGTCGTAAATTAATCGCAGGGAAGGAAGATATTTAAATTACAGGCGTTTCTCTACAGTGTGTTTTGCCTGGTCAGCTGTTAATCCCGTCCAGTCTTCGGCTAGGAAATGCGATGGCCTCCAGACTGGAAGATTCCCTCCTATAGTTTAAACGCTGTGAGTGGTAGAGGTTTACGTATCTTTATTTAGCATAATTACACAGGCAAACAAAACGAGTCAGTCTTTCAAAGGGAGGGAGAGGGGATCGAGCAGGAATGGGGTGCCCACACAGGCTTAAAATCAAACAGCGAGAAATATCCTAAGGCTTTAATTGAGGGTGGGGATGCTATTCATACCCTGTAATATACCCCACCTCTTTAGCCATGACCCCTGTGAAACATTTCTACCTTATAAGTGTGAGCCCCCCCCTCCTGCCTCCCAACTGATGGTTCAGTCCGCTGGTGGAAGGTTTAGGTATAACTATGTGACGGAGTCTCCTTCAATTCATGGTACCCCTGGTGGTTAGAGGGCTCTGTGAAGAGACAGAGAGGGCGGTTAGGGGTGTGGGGGGTGGGGGGTCAGTTTTACAGTGCAGGACAGTTGACTACAGCTATATTTTGTTTGTTTTTAAATAATGCTTTAAATAATAGTTACTTCCAGCTTATCTCCCCTGTCCCTCACCTGCCATCAAGATAAATTAAAAGGAACAAAAGGACGGTACATCTTAATATTTACATAAAAATACACTTCCAGAGGGCGGCTTTAAACCTATTCCTGGATGTTACCAAGCATGGATTCTGAAAAAGCGTTCTGAATAAAGCGTTCGGAATTTGCGGGTCATGAGTATTTGTGGTGTAGCTTTGAAATTAGCTACACAGCTGAGAAACTCTGAAGATACTCCTTCTGGATAGTCAGGTTGAAGGGAGAAAGGTTTACCCGAGCATACTGATGTTCTGAGCTGCACACGTGTGCCATATTAATGAATTATGCGGCATGTTGTCATTTGATAATTTTTTGAACATCCCATATAATGAAAATAAAAATTCCCAATAGGATAATGCGTTTCAGCACATAGATGAGGGTTACGGTACCAAGACTCAAATCTTCCTCTACCAGAGGTCTCTGTTCCTTGCAGTTCATGACGTTTCCTCGAGCTCCTCCCAGTACGGTCATGATATCCACCAGGTTGTGCTTTCTCTCCTCCCTGGCCTCCCGAGCTTCCTCTTCCATCTCCTCCAGGGCTTCCATGGCCTCCTCTGCCTCTTCCTCGCTCATCATGGCATGGTGCCTGCCCATGGGCCTCTGCACTTGTGGGGGCGCCAGAGAGCACATGGCCCTCAAGCGGCCATAGGAGCGTAAGTGGGTGACGTTGGCGCGCAGGAAGAGGAGGATGACGTTGAGGTCGTTGAGCGGGCAGCCCAGCTTGCGGCCGCTGATAAGGCCCAGGGCCGGCAGTACCTCATAGAGAGTCAGGAAAGTGGTGTCCCAGCAGAAGAGGCGAAGTAGGCTGAAGATGACAATTGGAGCGAGAAGGACGTAGACGGCGCCATTGGCAATGCTGATGATTTGGAAAACCAGCAGGCCCATCATCTTGCACTGAATCAGCTCGGGAACCCAGGGCTGATCACGCAGGAGGCCCGTTCGCACCAAGCAGCTGAACTCGTCCTGGAGCAACGCCGACAAGTGGAAGTAGACAAGGTAGAGGCAGGAGGCCGACATGAAGAGGAGCAGCAAGAAGCCGCGCAGGAAGAGCATGCTGACCAGGAAGTAGGAGCGCTGCTTGCACTGCATGTATCTCTCCAGCAGGGGGTACTCAAAGTAGCGTTTCCGCTTCGCTCTGTCAAATGAAAGAGTATTTTTATTTTCCACATACTGACAAGTTGAGTTCTTATACTGGCTACCTGCAGTGCTTCCTTGATGGTGATTGAAACCCTTTCATTCTATCATTTTGAATTTTACTTATATTTTTTGTTTTGACCACTTGCAGTGTTCTAAGCGGTTAAGTTTCACTGAGTTGGTTTTGAGCCGCAGTATCTCGCATGACTTATATTTCATAAAACGTTATTACGCTTGTAATTATTTATGTGCAGATGAGAGGAATGTTAATGTTTGACAGAACTTGCATTCCTGATTGAGCATGAATAAGGTGTGAGATGCTTGCAGTGAGGCAGGAAAATTGCATGGAGGGTAAGGACACAAAAGTCTGAAGCGAGATCCCTGTAGGAACCAGGCTGCTGCACCCTTGGGTCAGTACTTAAATAGTCTTTAAAGTCTAATTTAACAACAAAGGTCTCAGAAAGGGACATGCCCGTCCTGCCCAGGACACCCCCCCCCCCCCCCAGATCTCACATTTGTAACTCTGCCTGAAACTCCGTCTGGCTGGGGGCACTGTGCCGGAGGTCCAGGATGCTCTGAGCCAGCCGCACTGATCGGTTGTAGGACTTGTCCAGCTCTTCGATGACGAACAGCAGGTCGGCACCAAGGTAGGGGGCCACCAGGAACCGCCAGATGAGGGCGGGGAGGTACATGAGCATGGCCATGGCCAGCAAGGAGTACGGGAACATCTGGACCGGGGGGGGGGGGGGCAGCTCTCAGCGAGGACAGGAGCAGGGCGTGCAGTACAACGTACAATTACCCTGCTAAAGTTGGCAGAACGGGAGAATCTGAACCATCCCTGTTTGGAAGCAGTCCAATTTGAAATGACATGTTTTTTGTCACATTAACTCTGCAAAGTATTACTTTTCAGTTTATATTTTTCATTACCATGCTGAAATTCTTTCAAACTGGTGCCTTCGGGTCTAGATGAACACAAAAATCATCTGCAAAAATCCCAAGTTCTGGATCTTAAATGGAAACAAACTGGCTAGCTTGATTTGTAGCACATAATAACCAAAAGTTTACTTTAATTAGGAAAGTAATTATTACAAGTAAACTAGTAAATGAAGTGTAGACAACATGGCTGGATTAGAGAGGGAGTTATATCCATACTTTGTGCACCCAGAGGGAACGCTCTTCGAAGTTCCCATTGGCGTCGAATTCATGGTGCATCAGAGTATCCCAGCAGTAGGTGTCCACGTAACTCGCCTGTTTGGCCGAGAAATTGCTTGGAGGGAAGCAGCTGATCTGTTGACCTATAACAGACCAATAAATAGAGCATCCCATGAACAAGGGACCGGTCTGCCTGACGCTACATATTTTGCATGACGACAACTCCGCTAAAACAGTGTTGCACAACCCAGTCCTTGGGGATCCCCAAACAGTCCACAGTTTTGCTCCCTCCTAGTTCCCAGATGACAATCACCATACCATTCACAATACTTGTTAGCTGGGATGGAGCAAAAATGTGGACTCTTTGGGGTCCCTGTGGACTGGGCTTTAATGTCTACATGGAAGGTCTGGGAGTTTCCTTGTTTATTATGCACCTATTTCAGTCAGAGTTTTTTTCGAGGTTACAAAGAGATGTTTTCCTGAAAGCTTTTGTCCTTGGTTCCTTTTTGGGCTGTACAGCCCACTGTATACCATGTTCATGAAGAAACCGCAGAGGGCGTGGTTCCTCCCATCCAGCTGCATCTCTCCTTGACTGGGCGGGCTGGGCTGTGCCCTCTAGTGTGGTGGAAAAGCCTCACATCCTAATGTGAGTCCTATTTTTACAGGGCGACTTAAACAGTGACCGCACTTTTCAAGAATTACAAAGAGACCACAATTTACTTACAGTACATGTGCAGCCTCCACACCCACTAGCCATTAAAGGGCACTGTAGAGAGGCCTGGATGTTCAGCCTTCCTAGTTATAGAGATACAGACATGAACGGGAGGAGAAAAACCTGCCCTCTGCTTCTGCTACATTTGATGTGAACTCTAATTAGCATTAGTTTTGCATCACATTGAGTACAGAGCAGTAAATTTGCTTCAGTTCTGATGCTTTTACATTTTTGCTCATTCATGTCCTCAGTGTAAGGACAAATGAAGCATTTTTTCACTATTTAAGGCCAAAGCATTTACAGTAACTGACATTTTCCAGTTATTAATGAGATTATCCAGAGCTCAGTTAAACAGCAAATGAAAAAACAGAGAATGAAGATGAGCCCTAGGGGCACCTCTGTAAGGAACAGCGTGCTCGTTTATCTGGCCTCACACTGCTGTTTAAAGGGGCCATCAAATTGCCATTTAAAGGGGCCACCACATTGCTGCTTAAAGGGGCTATCAAATTGCCATTTAACGGGGCCATCACATTGCTGCCTAAAGGGGCTATCAAATTGCCATTTAACGGGGCCATCACATTGCTGCTTAAAGGGGCTATCAAATTGCCATTTAAAG
>JAODUD010000107.1:18469095-18486383 GCA_026784285.1 Stomatorhinus walkeri
ACGGGGCCATCACATTGCTGCTTAAAGGGGCTATCAAATTGCCATTTAAAGGGGCCACCACATTGCTGCTTAAAGGGACTATCAAATTGCCATTTAAAGGGGCTATCAAATTGCCATTTAAAGGGGCCACCACATTGCTGTTTCCACCTGCAGTGAAATGCTGCTTCACAAATGGTTTGTGGACAAACTGTCAGCCGTGTCCAGAAGTCACAACAAAACCACACGGAATCCAAAACCCTTAGCATGACTCCATAAGACCAATCGGGGGCCGTAATTAGAAAGCGTTGCTGACCGATGGAGATCTCCCTGGCAAAAGCCACGGACACCAGCAGGAGGGGAAGCCCCACGGAGGCAAACTTGATGAAGCGGTCCAGGGGCAGCTCGAGCTCCAGGCTCCGAATGCGGCTGTCCCCCGGCTCTTCACGGAGCAGGGCGTCCGACAGCATGGCCTGGGTGGCTGCCTTGGCGATGGACATCCTCCTGGCTGAGGAGCGACAGGGATTAAAAGCCGACGTTTGAGGCGTGTGCATGTATTCTTCATCCTTTACAGAAGAGGGAGCAACACATGCAGAGGAGGCTTTAAACTCAACTGCTGTGATTATAGGTCAATAAAGATCAACCTGAGCTCCTGACGATTTATCACACTTATTTTATTTAGCAGGCGCTTTCGTACAAAGCAGCATATAAGTGAGGCAGATAACATTACAGACATATGTGCTGTTACGGAGTCAGCTAGGCGTAAACGCAGCTAGGCTTACCTGCCGCTGAATTCGCAGGTACGAGTTAATGCAGTACTGGAGCACTTTTCGAAATCCTTTAATCTGATGTTTTTTTTTGAAATTTTACGTTTTTACCATATAAAATCATTTTATAATGCCAAAAACCCTGCTCATAATTATACAGAAAAAATGCCAATCATGCTTTAAAGCTAACCAATTTGATCCCGAGCACTGTATACTTGTTTCCAGTCATGCAGAACAGTCCCCACTGTACCTTTGGTAATCCTGCCTCCGCCAGCAAAACCAGTAGAAAACCAGTCAATCCAGTGGCAACACGATGATGCTCTAAGGAGCAGGCTTGGCGCTGGAGGGGGCTTTAAGTACTCTGGGGAACTGAGAGCCTGTACTGGGCTGGCTCACTCGGGGTAATTAAAGGGGCTTCTGCCCCGCCTGGGCCATATGGCCACAAGCAGGACCTGCAGGGACGAGGCGGGGAAGGGCTGGGGTGGCATCGTGGCTCGCCCCAGTCCCCCCCCCACCCTGAGCCACACGGCGGCTGCGTGAACCCCGCCCACTCCAAACGCGGCCTGGCCTTGTGGCTTTTTCCGCCCTTCTCATTACCCTCTATGTATAGCCAGCTGCGGCTGCAGCGCTGGGCAGACCTGCCGCGCCGTGGAGATGGGCTCCTTGCCCCAGCCAGACCCCCCAGGACCTGAGGACCTGATCCTTACAACAACCTGAAATCTAGACCCCGCCCACACTGACCCCTGGGAAGAAAGGGGATTTGGTTGGACGATTCTGGAGCATTAAAGCTAGACAAATTGTCAGTTTCCTGTTTTTGCTCAGCAGTATCAAACTCTATTTTAGCTACACTGTTATATCAAGAATTACTCCCTTCCAGGATAATGTTTCTTCTTTTACCAAAAGTGAAACTATAAAATGTATTTTGATATTCCTCTACAGTACATTCGCACAGGCATTCCCAGTTACAGTATTCTCTTTGTATCATACTATCCCATTATATGCAGAATTGTAGAATCATGTAGAAATGCAGTATTAAATTGTTCTTGTTGAAAACCAGCAAGCAAGCTATGCATATGCCATGGAATGGAAAATGTGGATCTTCAAGACATGAGAAATAAGAAAAAGAAGACTAGTTAAAAGTGAACAAGGCACTATTAAAATAAAATGGCTCCTAACAAACTTGTGCATATAGCTAAAAGCCAGAATTTGGTATGAACGGCAGTGACACCTTGGTGACTACCTGAGGCTCACGTTATCCCAACACTTTCAGAACACTTTCAGGCTCTCTTCTTATCACACACCAAATTAGGAGACTCCATCCTCCATGTCCACCCCAGTGACATGTAAGCATGTGTAACACATCAGTCAACAAAGCACTGCCTCTCATTGGTCAGAACAGGACGGCATTAAGTTATCCCATTTATATGTTCTCACTTTATTATTTTAATTGTTTAGTTAGCCCTTTTATTTTGATCAACTGTATCAAGACCAAGTTGTTGTCCTCTGTAGCAGAACATCAATGGTATCATTAACATCTCTTTGTTTTTCAAAAACACACTGTTAGTGTCTGACCCTACTATGGGTTTACTACTAGCTCTATTTACTTTCAAATAATTCCAAACATGTTTCCAGTTTTTATGGTTCTGTTAATCTGCTAACCGCTAATTAGCAAAGCTTACTTTTTTGTTAGTGGATTAGCGTTCCTTCTAACTTTGAAAACTGTTAGCAGACCAATTAGCTTTCGATAAACTTACTTCTGCTACCTGTAAATCCACTAACACTTTGTAGGTGAAGTGAATAAAGTTTAACGGTCAAAAACGTATCTGTTCCCTACAATCATGCACATTTGTCGCGGTCTGCAATAGTCGGGCACACTGTTAGATGTCAACGTGAAAACACAAGACGTGATTGGTCGATTGGTTGATAACGTGTCAATGTCATCTTTGCTAAATATGTCAATGAAGATAAAGTCCATTTAAACTGGGGTATCCTAAATAAAGCGGAGAATAGCAGGATAACTTGTTGGATTTAAGGTACCCAGTTTAAATGAACTCAATCTTTGTTCACTTACATTTAGTCCAGTCTATCTTAAATCTGACAAGTTATCTAGATAAGCAAAAAATCCTGATACAGGATGTTGTATTTTCCAGGTTCTGATTGACAGATCTATAGACCAATAAAGTGCTGAGACACTCACACTTAGTTCCAGGTAAACGGTGCCATGTTTGTCCACAAATCCCCAAGCAGCTTCACTGAGGGCAAAATATCAGCATGAGCCAGTTGCAAAACAGGGCTTCTCTGACAAAAATGCTTATATCTCAAAACAGAATGTCATAGAAAGATTTATTCCAGAGACTCTACAGAATCCAACAATGTCTAATTGGGTAAATCCTAAATATCCCCTCTTCAGTGTTAAACAGGTAAAAAAAATTAGCTCCCTTGTTATGTTTTTAAAGGTTTCTGAGCCAAAAACCAAAAATTAACCAACTAAATTCATATAATAACAGTTGGTGGCTAACGGTTATCATTAGCTTCCACTATTTTTTTTGTAATTTATCGGTTTACCTTAACAAATTAACCTTTGCAGTTAGCTGATTAGTGATTATCGAAGCTAACCTTTTGGTTAGCTGTACCCACTACTGCGGGTTTCTGAAATACCTGCCGTATCCTCACCTGTTGTTTTCCCTAGGATCCATGTCTCCTAAGGCTGTACAGATCATAGTTCCATACTCAAACGCTACTCATCTGGTATCGATTACCATTAAGAAGTATTACATTACAATTGTTTGTTTTCCCAAGTCCTGGTTCCAATTTCTCTCAAAAATGGTCACTTTCCTTATGTTCTGTGCTTAAACACTTAATATTTTTCCATGAAATTTTGTGAATGAAATGTTCATGCCCTTCTATTTTATTTATTGTGTATAGTTGAAGTGCTTCTGAGACTAGACATTAGTGGTAATGGTGTTGCATCGTTATCAATATAAGACAATGAAATGTGAACTTGAACTTGCACCAGACAGTGAATTCTTACGCACAAGAACAAATCCCCTGTGAAGCAGGAAGTGCAGCCACCCACAGACAACATACAGGTAGAGACAGATACGCTCATTGCTGTATTTCAGGTGAAGAAGTACAGAATACTGACAATGCAAGCGACTCACTCCAGCCTTGAGAGAGCACACACTCAGATGTGCACAACCGGGTGCAAAACTGTCACTAGAACCTTCAGCAGAAACTAGAGCTGCATCGCATTTAGGCAGGAGACCATTTTCAGGAACCTCTAGTACTTGCCCAGGTTGTTAAGTCTATTGAGAACCTTTATAGTCCAGCTGAGTGTTAATTTAAGATATTAAACGTACAGTAACAGCATGAGCTAGACATTAAGACAGTGTTACAGCCATATTAATTATTATTATTATTATTTTGATATCAGTAGCAACAATTATCACAAAATATGATAAACTGTGCTATATTGGGAGGCTGATCAGAATGAAAAGAAAACTTAATAATGACTTAAATTTCAGTTTTTCCTGCATACATAAAAGCCCCCTTCCAGATGAGTTTCTAAGAGTCTCTGAGATTACAAAGACCCTAGCAGAGAACAGTGATACTTACTTGCATCCTGTTTCCTTTGTTGAAGCTAGAGGTTTCTCTCTGTCTGTGAAAGTCTCTGCATTTCATAACAAAAGGTGAAAATTTCAGTGAAATTCCCAACCTGAACAAACAAGACAGACAGAACTGGGAATCTGCCAGCAGTGTGCTTTAACCTCTGTGATGTGGACATCCAGAACAACAGAGCGTTACTGGAGTGTCTTATGTCATTACATCGATCAAAATTTAGCAAATTCAGGCTTGCACTCTTGAAGTCTGAACACCGTAACTAGAACACATTCCACAGTTTTCACATATATTACAGCCAGTTGTTAAGGACTCCTTTAGGGTTGGGTACTAAGTTTGGAATCCAGCTTAGAGAAATGCAGAACTACCGCTGGGTCTTTAAATCGCATCACCTAGACAGCCAATAAGCTCAATGACATACAGAATTCAGAACATAATACACAAGCAACAGACAGCACTTACGACAGCACTTTGTCTTCTGCAGAAAATGTACTGTGCTTAAGTGTGGGGGAACAATCTCAGGCCAAACAAGGGGTTGACACTTTGAGACCATTTGCAGAAGCAACAAGGACAGTATCTGCAGAACAGCACATATCAGTTCCAAAGTCCAATGACTGGTCTCCAAGCACAAGAAAAGATCATATTAGCTGGACTGAAAGGTAATGCACTGGCTTCAGAGATTGTAGTGCAATGTGGCTGAGGACATTCTTTTGGACAAAGACCTCAAGAATGTTGTGTTCCTGACAGTGGAAATGTTCAAAATGTGAAATCACGGCTCATTGATTAGCCCTTGCCATGGACAGCCGACTGCAATGATTAATGCTCCTACCTGAACACCTCAACCAAGCCCCCTTAACAGAAAATTATCAACATCAGCCCTTTCAGTGACAGCAGTACCCAGGTCAGCTGACAGATCTATCTTAAGAATCTTCAACTGATTATATGTTTATAAATAACTAATATTATATTTTTATACATGTTTGACGTATTATTATAGGCCTATAAACACTTTCAGGTGTTTGTACATCATTTCACTAGTAGGTGGGGCTCGTAAATGGCTATTCCGGAACAGAAAGATGATTCACTCACTGTATGATCTGAAAGAAATGAATGCATGAACCGAAATAATTTCATTCACTCTAAGATTCTTTTTCAATTCAGTTATGTGAGACTTCAGGAGAGCTGTTCAGAGGCACAGAACATGTCTTGATGATGGATGTATTTATTCTTGATGTTGTCCAAAAATACTATGCCTATGTAAACAGCTTTTCTGCCTTGAGTCAAACTAGATGTTCTTTCTTCTTAAAGCTGCCCAGGGTGTTGCCAGGACGTTTACATACATTGTAATTTTCTTAATTACACGTTTAATACATCTATCAGTGGGTATATAATGAAAAAGACACGGGACCCTGTGTGAATGGGAAAGATTACAGAGCCGCTGCATGACACGTGGGCTACTAACCAGCAACATATCTGTAACGCTGGGCTGTTACAAGGAGGCACACTAGAAAACACAGCCAAGCTTATACCATGAGCCCATGTTGACAGGAACAGGAGGTGATATAGATGTTGAACAGTACAGCGATTTTAACACTTTTTCTGTCAGTAGGCCTAAGTGTTTCAGTGGTATGAATTAAGTAGTGTGGATTGCTGGCTGTAATCTCACTACAAGTACTTGAAGCAGTTGATTATTTTTTTTAATAATTAAAAAAACATTCTATTGAAACACAATAGATTATGCCAACGATGTATACAAACAAAATAAAAATTTCCCTATTCATAACTTGCTTTGGAGATAAACAAAAATGCATTTGAAAAGCAAGCGAGATCAAGAAACAATAAGGAACAGACTTCACGAAGAACTATTTCAATGAACATTTCTGAACATTTTCCTTCAAATATCATGTCAGCAACAGGTGATCTCATTTTACGCAGATTCATGTCGCACAATAAAAAGGGCAGAATTATCTTTCATAGTTTTCAAGTCCTTCACATAAAAAAAGAGTCGTTTTAAGAATGTGATTCGTTTCGGGCAAGCCTCCTTCCAAATTGTTCTTTCCTTTTTCGTCCTTTCATTATTCATCCCTCTTTCATTCTTCTGGATTGACAGTAGTGACACAGCACACCCATCTTTTTAGTAATGTTTTGGTTGCTTATAGACATTTCGTTCTTTTCTGCTCCACTCCATTTGTGTTATCACTCTTGGGTCCCATCCTAGCTGGGCGGGCGGTGTCCTTTTCCTCATAATAAACAATCGTAATACCGGAAGCCCATCTTTCCCTATTTACAGGCACGTGCCCATCATGTAGAAAGATCACCACCTTCTTCGAGACACTGGAGATGTCTTGCCTCCAAAGTCTACCATGGCTCCAAAAGTCAAATACACATACTTTGCGCTGTCCTTCTGCACTGGTACTAGAAACGATTTGTTGTTGATATGAACTATTATTATAAATCATGCTTCGAAGAAAAAAAAATCCCATATGCGCTTCAGCGAAATCACTTACGTGATCAATGATTGCATTATGAAATAAACCTGAGAGGGGAGTGAGACGTACTGGTAAAACTCCGTCTGCATGTTGGGGAAGGACTCAGCATTACACAGAAAAAAACGGTTCACTTCCTGTAGCCCCCTACCAGCATTTCCGGACGGTCGACTTTTGTACATAATTGAGTTGTCAAGATTATGAACATACTCCTTATCGTTCATCATGGTAGACAGAAACACCAAATCAGTTTCTATGTGTTTAAACACACACAAAACCAAAGAGGGTTAGTTTGACACATAATAGCTATTGTTTTTTGCCAGAAATACAAAATCCCCTTCCCAATAATTGTAGTTAACTTTCCTCTTCCACTTCTTCGATATTTCCACATACTGTACGCTGTCATCGCAAAGTCAAGTCTATTCCCCTGGGAAGAATGAGGGGCCAAACCAAAGTCCGCTGTCTACGTGAGTGTGTGCCTGATGCTGGGATAGATGGCGAGCTGAGTGTGTGAGTGTGTGCTGTGTTCGTGCAGTGTGGCGAGCGTGATTGCCCTGGTCCGGCTGTGCCGTTCCCTCCCCCTCCTCTTCTTCATCTCTCCTCACTCCATGCCCTCGTTGTCCTCGAGGCCTAGGTCCCTCACTCCGGCACTGTGCAGCTGCCTCCCCCTTGCTCTCTCCTCCTCCTCTTCCTCATCCTCCTCTTCCTCCACCCCTTCTTCCTCCTCGTCCTCATCTTCCTCCTCCTCCGAGCCATCCATGGAGTCCTCTCCTCCCCCCAGCATGGCCTGCTGCATTGCCAGAGTGGCAGAGTCAGAAGACAGCGGCTGCAAGCTGTCCATGGCAAGGGAGCCTGGTGGGAAGGGACAGAGTACTTAGGCTAAACCCGCCACTAGGGGGAGTACAAGTAAACTAAATATCACCAGTCACTGTACTGCTGATGCACTTAAGTTACAAAATACTGTATTTGAGTCAAGGTATCCATGTATTATCTGAATAACATGAAACAGAACTCTGTCGCCATACACTGAACTAGTGAAAGAGTGCAAAGTTAGGGGTAAAAAATGGAACTAGTACTAGTACTAAGAGTGTGAGGGCTGTCATGGTGTAGCAGAGACAGCTATCAGAGTGCAGTGTTAAACTAACTGTCTGAGTTGTTGCCAGAGTGTGTCCTGTGGGTCTGCAGCACACCAGCCACAATGGAGTCCGGCCAGAAGCGCTGGGTCGGCCGGTGCTGAGACTTCATCTTCTTGGTCTTTGGGGCAGGGTCGGGGTTGCTGGCATCCAGCATGGGCTGCAGAATCCGCCTGCGGGCGTTGATGAACCTGGCATTGCAAGAAACACGCAGATACCTTGACTCAGTTTAGCGTAGTAATTTGATTTCACCAGCAGATGGAGCCAAAGTACTGTAAATGGAAAAACACTTGAAAACGCCACATAGGAAATGCCTCCCCGAACAGAAGGGGATAGGCATCCTTGTTAAACAGAACCACTTAATCTAAACCAAAGATGGCCAAAGAATTGAGTGAACAGTGTTCCGTATTAAGATTTCCATTCAGAATTGAACATTAAAGTCTATAAATCATCCTTTCTACAGATATTCTCTGAACAAAAACGTATCTGCAATAATGAAGAGAAGCAGGCTGTTGGAAGAAGAATAAAAATGTCCGCCCTGTCATTCTGGAGTCAGCCTTACCAGTTGTTGACCTGCAGTAAGGTGAGGTTTGTCTGTGCAGCTATCTGTCTTTTCTCATCCTCTGTGGGGTACGGGTGCTGAAAGTATACACAATATTTCTGAACATCCATGCAGTCAAGAAAATGCTGAGTTGGAGTTTTTTTTCTACTGCTTGGAGCCAAAAAATATGTTTCCATGAACTTCCATGGACTAAAAGATGGACTAAGAATCGTACAGCTTTCATGAAAACAAATGACATGAAGATACTTTATTTGCCCATTTACATACGAATGCCTTTTCTGCATGCCCCATCTTGCTCTCCTTTTTCGAGACACACACTGCTGAGAGTAAAGCATGGAGAGTGCATTGTCAGCTGTTTATCTGGTGACGCTGAAGCAATTGTTAATTAAGGGCCTTACTCAAAGGTACAACAGATGTGTAAGTGTGCTAAGCTCAGAATTCAAACTGACAACCGTCTGATCACAGACACAGTCCTAGTTTGATGAGCCCATACCGCCCCCAGAAATGTCATTAAAAGCTGGTTTGTACAGAAAATTAAGGTTTACAGTTCACAAGTTGGTCAAGGCCTGTGATATACCATAAAGTAGTGATGGCTAATTGCAGCTACTTGAACCAATTGCTGTATGTTTTGGCTCCACTAGGTGATGCTCACGGTTTGCTTTGGGGTAAACTTTGAGCTCTTTTATTGACCAGAGAGCACCATCTAGTGGGGTTAGAAAATACAGCAAATGGTTCATGAAGCTTCATTCGGCCATGACTAACACAAAGACCACCTGTTTTGACGAGATATAAAGTAGTCACTATAAAACAGGGGTGGGCAATCTTATCCGCAAAGGGCCGGTGTGTTTGAAGTTTTTGGGGTAACCTGTAAGTCAGCTGTTCAAACCCAGGTGTGAGGACTCTTCAGCCAATCAGTCCTCTAATTACCAATCTAATAAGTGAGTTGCAGTGAAAACCCGCACAGACACCGATAAGATTTCCGACTCCTGCTATAAAAAGATTTGAGCACTCAGGCTGCCCGTGCCCCTCTAAGCTCCGCCATTGCCCTGCCTCTCCATGGCCCACCCCCTCCCAGCAGCCTGCCTACCATGAGGTGCTGGAAGAGCCAGGAGCGCATGATGTTGGTGGCGTGTTTGGGCAGCACACCCCTCTTGTTCTTCGACTTCTTGTCGTCGCCGTCAAGGAGGGACGAGAGGTCCAGGTTTACCTTGAAGGAGACGAGAAAAGGTATGCGTCGGCGTTGCCATGGTGACCATCATGCCAGCTTCTTTCGCATTCTTCTGGCGGTGAGGCATTTTATTGCCATAGCAACACACTCCCCTCATTGTTGATGTCAAAAATAAGAAAAAACGAACAGATTTTCAACAACTTTTTTTTCCCTGAGAGATAATGTGAAGTATTTCATCAGCTCAGCTATATTTATTTATAAAAATATACATACATTCTTTTTTCCCAGGCTTTCCAGTTCAGGCTCCAGTTTACTGCCAATTGTCCCAGTAAACATACTGGATGGAAACAGCCTTCTTTGGAGCAACAGATGTCCTGCACTCTGCTGTCCTCCTATCTACAGCTTGCCTCTCAGATCCCCCCTGTAGCAGTCAAGGCGTGACACACCTCCCTCTGCCCGCCCTCAGCCCTGGCAGCCTCACACACAGCTTCTCCTCCTGCCCACGGTCCTACTTCTCCATTTAGACTGAGAGCTGCCCCCCTCCATTACCACCCGGGCTCTAAATCAGCTTGTGCAAAAGAATAAGCACCTTGCTTCCCCATAAATGACCAGAGAGTAGCCACACAGTACTGTTTGGAATTCCGTCATTAGCTCCGTTAGCTACATGGGCTAATTCGTAACGTAACTGTGATCAATAATGCCAGCAACTTCCTCCCAGACCTGACTGACTCTGCATGCTGCACTATATGGTACCTCTGCCAAAAAAAATAACCTGAAGGAGAGACATGGAGAGAAGCGTGTAGAGATGGACAGATGGGCAGAGCCAGACAGGAAGGCAGACGTAGGTGGGCAGAGGTGGCAGGCAGATGCCACGCGCACCAAGGTGCCAGCAGGGAGGTGCTCAGAAGCCCCCTCGATTAGTGTTATTCAGCCCCGATCCACCAGGAGCAGCAGAGAGCAGTCCAGGTGGGGGGAAATCCGCTGTCAGGGGTGCGGGAAGGGACAACCGGCGGGGGCGTGTTTGAAGTCCAAGAGATAGACCTCTTGCCACAAGGAGGGGGGGGGGGAAGTCCCCCGCACCCAATTACAGCCGCCTAGAAGGGCTCATTTCAAGCCTTTTTCACAAGCCATCTGCGCACAAACCCAGTTCGGATTCGCACACTGCTGCCACCGTTTCTCAGGATAATAACAGCGCCGTGGGGGTACGGCGGGAGCCTGGGGTGACACCGCCATGCCGCCGATTCAGGGGGGCGGGCGGTGCTGAGATAATGGCGCCATACGAATTCAGAATATTCATAATATGTCCGCGCAACGCAAATATCCGCTATGTTCGTTTGGCATGGCAAGGAAATGAGGCGGTGCGGGGGGGGGATTAAGGGGGATGGACAAAAAGACACAGTTACAATCACGGGAAACTCAAAGGACCCCAGAGGTCTGCATGATCTTGAAAGGGTGAATAAGTACATAAATAAATAAATAAAAAGATTTCCGCGTTCCTGTTAAAAATAAATGTAATTAATTTAATGCAGACACTGGAAGCGCAAGTCATAAAAAAAATCAGCTCCCTGCTGATTATTAAATAAATAAATAATATCTCACACGCACGCACACACACACACACACACACACACACACACACACAATAAGGCCCTCATTACCATTGCAGCTGGGTGTCACGTGTAAATCTCTCCCCCTCCCCCTCGGCACAGGGAATATGTGTTCCAGGAAGCAGGCTGAATTAATTGGCAGCACCGAGCCGGGTATCATTACCGGGCTCTTGTCGGTGATGTAGCCGTGAGCTGCGCTCTATTCCCTGCCTGCGTGTAGCACGCAGCCCCCGCCTGGGTCCTGGGTATTCACCCCGCCGCTGTCTGTCAAACACTGGATTACCTGCCCGCACACCCCTGCCCATCTAATAGCCCCTGCTGCAACCTCACCGTGTGCTGATGTGGCCTTTCCTTAGTGTGGGCTATCCCCGGCGCTCAGCTGCCGTCAGCTCCTCCCCCATCTCCTTGCCGCCCAATCCCAACCTTCCCATGCGCAGCCCCCCCTCCCAACATTTCTCTCAGAGGGTTCAGTTTGATGCTGGTCTCTCACCTGTGCATTCTGGATCTGGATAGTTCCCTGGGGTAAAGCCTGGGTTAGCACCTGCCCCTGTGATGTCACCATGGTAACCGGCTGATACAAGGCCCCACCTGGTCGGGAGAGCATCACATGTCACATACATCAGTTCTCTCAATTTTGACAGACAATGCTGGGGGGTAAATCCTGAAAAAACATGGGGGCATGCAACACTAGTCTAGGTATTGTGGGTCACAAAAACTGAACAACCCCTGGCCTACGGGGACAAAGGAGAACAGCCAATAAGAGAAGAATCTGCAGGGAGTCTGCCCACCTGACACCACTTGTGAGTTGATGGTGGCCATGGCAACGCTGCCTTGCTGCAGGGCGTTGCCGGGGACCACGATGCCTGAGGGGTTGACAGAGCTGGAGACTGCTGTCATGGACGGGGTGGAGCCTTGCAGTAGGTCCTGCGGGGCAGCGGGTGGGGGGGATGCAGAATAATAGAGTGGGTAGAAGCTTCACTGGAGCCTGACTAGATTCACCTCAAATAAGAGCAGAGGAAGCCAGGGAAAACCTGACAGCGTCCCACCACAAAAAAACATCCCAGCATTTAGAAACCAGCCAGACTGCTGTTTGTATAAATATTCCACGCTCACAGTCGAAATAATTTTGACAGAGCCATATTTATGTAATGCCACAGTCCTGTGCCAAAATCAAAAATATTTCCTGCTTCTTTTATTAAGCTCAAAGAAAAGGTTAGCATCTGAAACACTATCATTTCTTATTTGTGTACCTACAATCTGAATTACTTCTGGCCAACCTGCAGGTTACTTATTTGTTATAGAATAAGTGGGATAGATATAAATATCAAATATCAGGTAAAAAATTACTTTCATGTAACTGATGAAGATGGTGTGCAAGCATTTCGGTCTATAACGATGAGTGAAGCTGAAATTGCTCTCTGGGAAATATGTAAGGAATCTGCGAGAATTCCTGGTAAAATTATGAACATCAATATCAATGCATCGACTTTGGCTCTGCCATCAGAGGTGTTAGAGTGTCCCTTAAAGCAAACATGGCCTTTTTTGTAAGACTTGTGGAAAGTGCAGTTCAGCTGAATTCCCCTTCAGACAGATTCCAGATTATCCTTCCCTTCAATATATCTGGCAGCACTCTGTGAATGTAGCCATCCTGCGTGGACATGAGAGTGATATTCTCGTTTTAAAGAGACAGACTCGCACATTACAAGAAGCCGGCTGCCATTATCGCTGTGTCCTCTATACAGTACAACTTTAAGTGAAAGGAGAGACATCGCTATGCGGCAGACAGGCAGACTGCGGGAAAGAAAGGTTTCAGTCCCATTCATTCCATTCCTCATTCTTTCCTAGAACAATATGTCAGGGTAAGAATTACCTGTGCATTTCTGACAGCAGGAAAGCAATTCACAATAATTTCCATGTGTCCACTTCATCAAAGTCAAATTCATTGTCATTATGCACTTGCACAATCAAATGGGGAAGTTGGCTCTCCTAGTGCAAGCATCACGCACAGTAATAGTGACACACACACATAGATACACACATGTATAAAGTGAATGACAAGGTAAAAGATTTCCAGTCAGAAAGCTCTCAGCCTCTGCTTGAGTGGGGGGGGTGGTTACTTTGCCTCTTAGTGTTGCACAAAGATTAAAAAAAATAACCTCCATTCTCATGGAATATCTGCCAGGGAACATCAAGATGCTGAACGTGACCTGGGGTAGGGGGAGGTGAGAGGGCGGCTAAGGGACACACAATAAAACAACGTGCCCTGATCGACCCCCACTCCCCACAAAGACCCGCTCCTTCAAAAGGCCACCACATAAACGTACGGATGGTTTACAGCTCCACGTTAAATTCCCGTAAAACTACCGCCACCCAGAGAATTTCGATTGCAGGTTCGTCTCTGATGCCTCTCCTGCATCGAATGCAAAACAGACAATTTCTGCTTTTTTAGTTCGGTTATAAAAAGCAACCTGAGCAAAAAAATAAACTGCATTCAAGACACCTAAATCCCCCTTCTGGTCGTTGCCTTACTCTGACAGTGGTTTCATTCGAGTATCCTATAAAATATGAGAATGAATCTAGAAAGCGTTCTCTGTGCATTTGGTTTATACGTTGCCGAAGGCGACATATAGCGAACTTTCTGTAGTTTAAAATACAACAGTGCTGCTGTCCCATCAGCATCTGACCATGGGAAATATTTATATTTATATACATGTCATCCACAAGTTACAGAACTTCAGAAGAATGTCGATTTTGATCTAGCCCGCATCTCCCACATCACAGTAGCTTTTAACTCTTTGTAACCGAAGCCGCATTCGAGTCACTTGGCCGGTTCGAGGAAGACTCACTTGCTGCAGCCCAAGGGAGGTGTGTGACGGGGAGTAAGGCCCCCCCAAGTCGTTCCTCAGCAGGTTGTCGCTGTGCATCTTAGTCTTGAGGCAGGTGATGTAGCGGTTGCAGAAGTCTTTGCAGAGCTCGTTGACCTTCTCCAGCTCAAGGAGGTGGATCCGCAAAACCTGGATGGCCTTCACCATCTGAGGGCACAGAAAACTCCAGGTTCGAGCCAGAAAACACAACTCGGTTTTAATGAAAATTCAGCATTTTTCATTTTTAATGAGGTGCATAAATTGCAAATATTGCAAAGCAGTTTTGGGCAGGGACGACTAAGTAAATGAGCAAAAAGAGAGGGGTGCTGAGGTTGGTGCATATGGAGTGGCCGGAGAAGCTTTACAGGGGCTTATCACTAGTGTCACATGGGGAACCTGAAGGGCAGGATGATGAGCAGACGTCCTTTGGATGGGTAGCCGCTATGCACAGGGACACTCCAGCAAATTAATCTGATAAACGTCACGCTGAATCCGGGACACTTGGAAAGCCATCAGATATCATTTAAATTCTCCCCCGCCATCAGATTCACCAGCCCACACTTTAACCCGGAAGATCAGTGGTCATACTGGAGCTTCCAGAAACTTCCGCAACCTCAAAAAAACCCCAGAATGCTACGATGGCCCGGCGCATCAGTCAGAGGTGTACGAGCACGTGAAACCATGAGGTTGGATTTTTGAGCAGCCCTCTAGCCCCCCCGCCCCCTACATAGTGCACTTTCAAAGTCACTACTGAAGGGCACGGGGACGGCAAAAACGGGGTAAAAAAAGGGACCTCGCCAAGGAGGGGTAAATCTGCCAATTATCGCAGCTCATTTAATCAGGGCTTGGTGCCATCTCTCCAGGCATCGAGGCGCGCAATATAACTGTCCCGTGGAAGAGTTACGGCGCACGGGGGCTGCCCATGGCCCGCGTCTCGTAAAGCACACAGATGCAGAGTTAATTGACTGCGTGCCACGCATCGGACGAGCGCCCCCATAATGATGAACGCTGACCTTTTTCCATCTTTTTCTTCCCTCCCCAGTTTCTAATTACAGCTTAAGCCCTCATGAGAAGGCGGGAAGCCGGCAGCAGAAAACGAAAAAAGCAAAAAGAAGAAGAGAAAAAGACCGCGGGACAATGTCAACCTCGGGCTGTTTGGGTGCCCGCCATGCCAAGACTCAGGCTGTTTGGGTGCCCGCCATGCCAGCACGCTGCACTGGTGTTCTCAGGTTTTGGATGGATGCTCTGGACAAGACTAAGGTGTAGGGTGGGCTAGCCCAAATCATCCGGAGCTTGGCCACCAGGGGGCGCCACAGACATGGCGGTCTTAGGAAGGTAAGGATTACCAGATTGTCCAGTTCAGGATCCTCGCTGAAGAATGGCTTGTGGTCCTGCTCCTGCTGGTGAACGAAGTTCTCAATGTCGACATCAAAGCTAGCCGACGTGATGCACTCAGACCCTTGCGTGGCCTGCTCGCACTTCTCAAACAGCAAGGCCAACAGCGGGAACAGAGGGTGTCTGGGGAGGGGGTTAAACGAAAAATCAGCACGATCTACCTAATTTAAACCTTCGACACCTTTATTTACTGGTGATAAACTGGTATTAACAGTGCACTGTACTGGTTAATTGACGCTATTGCCCAAAGTGACTTGCAACTTAGCGCTTTGCCAGTATAAACAGCCTGGTGTGTTAGCAATCCAACACAACACGCTTTTCTCAGTGGGGAAACAGCCAAGTGCTGAAACGTCCAGCCATGGAAGTCATGAGTCACATGGGATAGAGCTTCTTGAGTTTTTTTTTTTTCCACGCTACACAATATGACACTCGAAATCTACCTGACGACACAGACGGATTAAAATTAAAAATGGTGACATTTGCATTAATAGCATAAATTTCAACCTGAGTAGTGGGGAAGGTCGCCCCCAACCAAAAATAACAGATTCACCCCAGACCATCGGTGTTCACCTGGGGGAGGGGGGTATGCCTCACTTGTCTGTGCATGGGGGGGCCAGTGAGCAGCCAGGCACCTGGGGACTCAGAGAGAGAGCCCCCGCTCTGGCTGTACTGCATCGCTCTCATTTGCAGCCTCTAATAGCCCGGTATATTAGACTCTAATCTGCCTGATCCCAATTTAATGCGGCTCCCTACAGCCAGCGTGACAGGAATACTAAGCAGGTCGGTCTGTGCAGAACGGTGATCCGCATTCCCTCCGGACTCGTTCTGGGGCCTGGCGAACTCCACCCCATCCCCCCCCACACACACCCCCGTCATCCTGACCCCCCAGCCCCAATAGCTGCCAGACCTTGATAAGACAGGCATCTGTCTGCCCTTTGACTCTCAAAGTCACCATTAGCTACTCTTTCGCTGCTCCGCTACATGCTACAATCTCAGCTCTTTCCAGCCAGCCCATCTATGGTAACCTGACCTGAGACGGAACCAAGTAAACAGCTGAAAGTCCAGGAATTCAATGAGGAACCTAAGCAAGGGTTTGTACAGTGGGCTAGAGGGGCATTTATCCCAGCTGAAAGCTGATTGGCCCCCAAAGTTCCCCTCCCCTGTCACTCAGCGGTCAAAACATATGATTGACTAAAAATAAGATTGGCCCCTATGTATAAATGGTGACTGCTCTTTATGCCCCCCCACCTTACGAAAAATCCAAGGACTGCTCCTGAACAGGATAGTTCTGGATGAGACTATTTTCACCCCTCAGCACTGACCTGAACCTATGCAGAGATCATTCATTATTTTTCACACTGACGCTACACTGGGACTACCTGCGTCCGCATTAAATCAATGAATATAAACGGGCTCCAAAGCTAGTACCCGCGTTGCTCTTCAACCAAGCCTAACTTCTCAGCCCAGGGGACATTTCAAAGGTGGGGTTTCCTTATGTGGTCTTTGAATGTCCAGCTTTTATACCGCAGTAAATATCTTTCAGAACTTTTATACCCGCATTTATATTCTCACACTATTTCATTATATTGGTTAGGTTTTGGAAGGAAAAAAATTCTCCAGAGAGGATAAGCAGGCAATGAATAGCACTAAGGCTGAGAGGAGGTTTAAGTCTGTGTACCTCACCTCTCACCCCCACCTCCCCCCACATACCC
>JAODUD010000107.1:18544064-18555067 GCA_026784285.1 Stomatorhinus walkeri
TTTAGGGGGACCTGTCTCTCACCATCTCTGTGCCTTTTGTTAGTCACTGAAAGAGCTGGCCAGTGTTGCAGCCATCCAACCTAAGTTGTTGGATCAATATTGGCATCCGTCACTAGGACTGGCCCTTTTTGTGAACACAATGCCCAGTTCACTAAACAACAGTTTATTTATGTGTCTTTTTAGGGTAAATGAACTGGCCGGTGGGTTTGTCACAGCTCTGTGTGCACACAGGCACTGCGGTAATTGGGATAAGCAACCAATAGCCCAGACAGTTACACTCTAATTTCACTCTAGGTTTTAAACCTGTAATGGATCACTCTGCAAAAGCAGCAGAAGCTGAAAGCTCTGACCCACAGATCCTGGCCCTGCAGCAGTAACACTAATTTTTGTTTAAATGGAAAAGAGGTATCAAATGCAGTCCTACTGTCAAAACGTTGTAACGTTTGATTTCCTCAACTTCTCAATTTTAAACTTTTTATACTATCTATCTATCTAACTATCATCACAAATGCTGAGCTCCCACCTCAAATTCTGAACTGCTTCTTCAGTGTCATATCTCAGCGAATGTTTCACACGACCTTAATGTCCCAGTCGCCTGCAAGAGAGGATCATGGTATTTCCAGCAATTGTTTTAGGACTAACAAAAGCTACTATTTCCACGATCCGTACTCGCTGGTCACGACCAAACATTCGGAAATGCATTTCAGGCCGCTCGTTAGTTTCTTTATTCACTTTTGAAAATGGGGAAAGTGGCGGCAGAATCATTTTCAGTCGAACTGTACTTGTTTGTTATCGGAATACTTTGGTAGCATTTTGTTGGCACTTGCGGATTTATTGAAATTGTGTTGCTCTTTTTTATATTAAATAGAGATTTTCATCCGTTCACTTTTGGGTTAAATAAAACCAAAAACCTGTGCTGAAAATATCTGCGTTAGAATGTAGTACGCTGGCAGATTTGATCATGTTCTTAAATCAAGCACATGCTACAGGTGTAAAATGTTATAGGTTTGAAATATAGGAGACACCGGAAATAAGGACAAGGCTATGTAACATGGTTTGTTACATACAGTCCTGCTAGTTTGAGGGTTAGTAATTCTGGACGTGGGGGTGTCTCCGGAGCGCTAACATGTCCCTTAGGTCGAGTCACAGTAAAGTGGGAGTGTCCCAAACCTGGATGTCGCTTGAATTTGGAGGTTGATCAAAATTTGAAGACCGATCACATTCCTGGTCCGTTATTCTACTGGCGGAGAAGCAAAAGTTATTTATTAAATTAAAAGATGTAAAATCAAGTTTGTAATGTGCAGGCTGAGTGAGGAAAACGCCGGTGGCTATTCAGAATAGCACCAGAAAGGTACCACACATCAATAGCCCGCGACAGATGGTTGTCCGTGGCGTTTAGTAAATCATCACTTAACCGACGTTTATTACTTTAAATTGCAAATTAATTATGTTGGGACAATTGCTTCCGAGACTCTGTGTGTTATTTGGATTTTCCGTCATTATTCAAGGTAAGAATAGCTTAATTTATATTTTGTTATTATTTTAAGAACTCGTGTTCTTGAATTCTTATGTCTTTTGTAACATGTCAATTTATTTAACTTATTGCAACTTTGTATAGGCCTATGTGTAATTTCCTATGGCACTCCGTCGTTCCACCGAAGTTGCATATTTTAGTCTATTATTTCAAGTGTAGTGGCATTATTGTCGCATTAAACAATAACTTGTAATTATTCTTCTGCAAAGCAATCCCGAATAGATTTATCGACTGTTGTTAAATAATTTATTGTGACTTACAATGACAATATTGCAGACACCTTAGCTTGTGTAATTTGTATTAGATGATAAGCCTATTATTAGGGAAGAAACACGTCGCGAGATAGAATAGGCATGCTATTCGCTTTTTCGTGTAATATTTTGTCGAATCCCTTAAGCATTGAAATATTTCGATTTGGAGATGGGTGTAAATAGACATAAAAGTATGGGGGGCTTTACTGGGGAGGGAGCAGGGCAAACTTACATATAAAAAGATATGAATGACTTAAGACAATAAATACACAATTATTTGGGGGGGGGGCTAAAAAACATTTTTTTGGGGGGGGCGCAGAGCAACAGTAATTATGAATATAATGATAATGAATTATGCAGTAGTAGCCTAGTAATAGTAGAAATTCCTGTTGTTAACGTCTGAGTCGTGACAAGTTTTCCGCTAACTGCTCGTTAAATGATTCGCATCCTGTTATTGTTATGTTACGTGTTATTTCCTATAAAGTATAACTGGAAAGTGCTCTTTCTGGCCTACAATCCGGAACAAAGAAAGGCTGCTCCATTGACAGTATGTATGCTATTGTTCGGCTAATGCATTTTCAGCGCTCCGCAGCGGCGGTGATAATCATGATAATCTACAGCAAGACCCATATCCTGTTTTTGTGTGACTATTAGTCTGTTTATGTTTTGCATTGTACAAAAAGTGGTCAATATTGGCCCACACCATAATTTTTTAATGCTTCATTTTTGGGTTAAAACTTTCTCCGTTGTTGAAAGCTATGTCGCGTGAATTCTTTAATGACTTATTTTAAACTCTCAAGTTCAGTTTCATATTATAAGGAGAATGACATGTCTGACCTTAGCAGATGCTTTTTAAACTGCACAGAATTTGTCTGTATGTAGCCTTTAAACTTTTCCGTAGCGGAAAGCAAGAGAAATTATTGACCGCCCGCTCATCAAATGCAAGCTTTTATTTTCCTCCGATGGTACATTTTCCTTTCATATTTTAGAAGTAATCGTTTTGTTTCTGGTATTTTTTATTCTGTACAATTGGTTAACTACTTTTTGTTCTCAATATTCAGGAAATTTTACTTCCAAAGACAATAGACTGTTTTTTTTAGTGTGTGACTTTTGCCAAGAATGTGACCTTTATCACATTCCAAACATCTGCATCGAAAACGTGCTTTTACCAACTTGGATACAGAGAATTGTCTCCAAAACAATCTGCAGAACGCCATATACCGAGCACACGGCTGACGGCTCTCTCACTAATGAGCGGAAACGAGGGCAAACTAAATTCTTGGTATATCTACGGAGAAACACCTCGGATTCCTACACTGGGGCACTGTTAGACCGAACAGTCATGACATACCGGCTTTCAGTACTGGTCATCTGGCGTACCGGGCATTTTCCCAGCAGGCCAATGGGTTTGTGGGCCAGCAAAATGTATCGAACCCAAACTCCTCAGCAAAACTTATTACGGGGGATCGTAAAGTCCAGGGCCAATTTTCAATCCCAGTTCAGCCCCGTGAGCTGTGAATAACTGCTCATATAGCACGTCACTGTCAAACTATGACATCTCTGGACAATGGGTACATTGTTTTAGCTGTGACGCTGCGTCCAGGTGACAGGATTTCCTCTCGATATTTGGTATGTATTTGGGTAAAGAGGACTTTGTTTGGTACAGGGTGGGGCAGAACCCAGCCCCACCCAAATCACAACCACCACAATAATCTTCCTCCCTGCTGGGCTGTTTTTATGAATCCAGTATGTCAGGCAATTAAAGGAAAGGGGTGTGATTTTACCTACATTATTACTTAATTAATCCCACCCTGACTGGCACACTCTACAGCGATTATGACATATTTACTGAAGCAATTCATGTGGGATACTTAAGGGCACAACCGATTAACCTTGAAATGTCTGATGTGTGCCAGGTCTCCATACCCTGGTTCTCTGTACATCCTTTTTTAACCTATGCAGTGGTGCCTTCCTGTGTTTTTCTTCCTATAAAATAAACGCATCCGGTTGCTTTTGAGAGTGTGACAGTGGCATGAATCTTATGTTTATAACAGGCTGCAGTCTGAGTACTCCGTGGTGCTGATATTAGTACTATTTATTTAATTTGTCACGTGTGACTTTTTTGATGCTGCCTTGCTGTTTGGTCTATGTGACTGGGTTGCTCTAACTCTGTTGTGACTATGTTGTGCTGCATGGCATCATGGGAAATTTAAGCAGCTTGTTTAGATGAAAGTTAGTCTAGGTGTCAGCTGAAGGGACTTGTATTGTGTCAAGAACTGGCGACTAGTGTTTAACTATGTATCCCATTTATGAAATATACCTGAAAAGAAAGTCCACCCTTACCAGGATAACTGGTCGAAAAATTGAACAGTGAAGAAAGAATAGTGAAATATGTATCAGTGGAGGTAATGATAAAGTTTAATCTGTTTAATTTTGGCTGTCTGCTCTCCTGTACTGGACTGTGGCTTTTTACTATTCCCTGGCGCCAGGAAATTAACTGGAGATAAAATTATGACAGTCTGCCACAGAAAATTATATTGTTGCTATTCTTATTGTCCTTCATTTTAAGCATTGAAGGCTCTATTGATTTTTGCTCACTTCAGGGGATTATGATTTAGTGTATTAGGCTGATAATTACACATCATTACGCTACTTACTGAGAAAATTGCTAATGTTCAGGATGACTACCATCATGATCACAGGAGGATCCTCTATTAACTGTCCGGCTGGCGACCTTCTGCGTTCCAGGCTTAAAGGCTCGCTCTTGGGAAACCCCGCCGCGCATCGTGCACCACCCGTCCGATGTGGTGGTGAAGGTTCACAGTCCCGCCACGCTGTCCTGCCGGGCGGAGGGCTTCCCGGAGCCCACCATCGAGTGGTACCACAACGGGCTGCCGGTGGAGACGGCCAAGCAGGACGGCCATTCGCAGCCCGTGGTTCTGCCGGAGGGCAGCCTCTTCTTCCTCAGCCTGGTCCCCGGAAGGCGGGGACAGTCCCAGGAGGGCGTCTACAAGTGCGTGGCCCGGAACAGCGCGGGCAAAGCCGTCAGTCGCAACGCTTCGTTGCACATCGCTGGTAAGACGAAGGCTAGCGCTGTAAACTAGCGACAGACACGTGGCTGCCCGCGCGCTTCTTCCGGCTGGCGGCGGCGCTTTAAGATGACGGCCGTTGCCGCGACAACCGTGTCCTTATCGCGCTCGGCTGAAACAAAAATCAGATTCTAACAGTGCCCGAGAAAGGATATTTGAAACCGGAGTTGGAATGCTTGAACCCAGACAAAGGAGTTAATCAAGGAATGAAGATTGTGTAGCAGATTAGTGGGGGATTAAATGTCAAATGTTTGTAGGCACCCCCACCACCCTAGGGGCAAAAACCAATAATTACACCCCCCCCCCCAACATCACGCTCTGTTTATCTCCAAATCAAAGTTTTCATGTCCTCGCTGTATAATGAGTCTTTTTCGGAACTATTTTAGATAGTTATATTAGTTTCTTTCCTTCTCCTCAATTTTGTTTATTTTGCTTATATCATTCACGCACAAGTGATTAAGTGATTAAAGAACAGTGTTGAGCCGGCCATGGACTTGATTATTCCACTTTACAATTTTTACGTAAACATGAAAGCATGAATGACCAGCTGATTATCAGCGTTTATGCCGCTGTAGTGTAAAATATAAGGACAGGTATTTAATTATCAGGACCAAAGGCTTCGTGCTTCAGGGGAATAAACATTTCTTTTTCATTTTTACTATCTCCACAATACAATGGACATCATTAGACAAACAATGTTTACATTACAGCCAAGCACCACAGAGTAATAATTCGGCATTAACCAATGCAGTGCTCAGCAATATGGGAATGCCCAGAGTATTGTAGCCTACTAAACTGAAGGTGTTACTCTTGTGGAACTACGTCGAACTATACTATGGTATACTGGGGAAGTAATGTACTCTGTTATGCGGTAATAGGGTCTTCTGGAGCTTTTCTATGTTATAAGAATACTCTTGTCATATGAAATATAAGATCGTATAATTTACTGAGCCCAAGGCGATATATCACAGTAGACGCTTTAGCCTCGACTGGTAATCAAACTATCAGGATCTTCCATTTCCTGGACTCTGCTTTGACCTACTGCGGCACAACACGAGAGGCCTGACGGGCAGGACAATATTATAAGAACAACGAAAAATTGTTAGCGGGGAGCATGGATAGTGCTGCCCTTCAGCCTGGGAGTATAAGCCGGCGGGTGGTTGTATGTTGCAGCTCTGCGCGATGAGTTTCTCAGGCAGCCCAGCAATGTGGATGTGGCAGTGGGAGACATGGCCGTCCTTAACTGCACCCCCCCTATCGGTCACCCAGAGCCCAACGTCACTTGGAAGAAAGATGGGATTCTACTTAGCGACGTGGATGAACGTTTCACAGTAAGAAAGCGAATTAAAACAGCCTCCGCTTACCAAGAAAATTACACGCAATATAAACGGCCGTTGGAGTGGCCCAGAAAAAAAGACTACTATATTGGGTGTCTTTTTATGTATTCCATATGTATTGAACGTCTTAGAAAGAAAAAATCTCTAAGAAAATGAGGAAACAGTTTTTAGCCATAATAAAGTTTGTTAAAACATTTTATGTTGGTTATGAAAATCAATATAACCATTTATCAGAAAAATGGCTTGGATTGCAGGGGACTGAAACAGAATAACGGATAGCTTCGATGTTGTATCAGTCTATGTCCACCAGAGGACACCGTCGGACCGAAGTTGTCATGTTTTCCCCTTTGCGCAGGTATACAATGGGAAGTTAGTAATTGCGCCGGCTTACAAGAATGACACTGGAGTCTATGTCTGTGTGGCATCAAATAGTGTAGGGGTGAGAGAGAGCAGAGGGGCCAGACTGACGGTTTTAGGTAAGTCAAGCTGCTCTTTTTTCAAGTGCCAAGTGTAGTGCTCGCTGTAATGCTGTCCAGCGAAGCTAATCACCCATGTCCCACAGCAAAGCCAGTATTCTTGCGGAAGCCCGAGGACACAACAGTGAATATCGGGGACGTGGCACAGTTCTTTTGCCAGGTCCAAGGAGACCCGATGCCGTCAGTGAAGTGGAATCGGGACCAAAGCTCACTGCCCAGTGGGAGGTCAGACTGGATGAGTGCACCATGCAGGTCCTTCTAATGTCCCTGTTCAGTCCACCACTAACTGGATGTTGATGTCTTATCAGGTACATAGTGAACCAAGACCAAAGTCTTCAAGTCCATTACGTGACAACCCAGGATGCAGGCCGGTACACCTGCACAGCCGTCAACGATGTGGGCGAGTCGTCCGCCAGTGCCTTCCTGGCTGTGCAACGTGAGTTCGCTGACGCTAAGCCTCATCTTTCTGGCAATGTTGGGTTCAGTTAATGCAACATCCCAGCTGAAAAATTTTGTGGTCCCTCTACAGAGGCGGTGAGCCCTGGGGAGAGAGACCTGCACAGGGAGCTGTCAGCTCTACGTGTGGACCTTGAGGATGTGAGCGTGCTGCCCCCTGCCTCCAGTCTACTGCAACTGCAGTGGAAGGTGAGAAATGTCCCAATGCTTTTAGATCTTGGAAATGTTTTGATCCAGCCTTATAGCTTAGTCCATCTTGTACAAGTGATATTTAACAGGACAATGTGAGAGGCTGGTTTTTGAAGTCACATTCTCAATAGGTCACCCTTCTTCCTTATGTCCACAGCTGCACCCTTCCTGGCCACAGCTACATCATCTGGACGGCTTTGAGGTCCTCTTCCGCTCTCTCCTCCCTGCCAGCTCCGAGTGGCTGGCGAAGAGGGTGCCCCAACCTCACCTGCAAGCCGTGGTTGGCCCCCTGAAACGGGGATACAAGTACGAGTTCAAAGTGCGGCCCTACGGCAGCAACCTGTATGGCCGCGAGAGCAACACCAAGCACCTTCGGGTTCCCGAGCTAGGTGGGGGTTCCATCAGAAATCACTGTTTAGCACACATGAGCATCTTCATGAATTCTTTAGCCTAGTGTGTGGTTGATTACTAGACTGAGGCAGTCACTGCATGGTTTGAGTGGAGGAGAAGCTTAAGGAACAAGTAGGCGAGGAGATCTAGTTCTACTGGGTGTATGTGGTCCAGTGAGCGTGTGATGCTCTTCTAGTGCCTAGCTCACCCCCTGGTGGAGTCGCTGTGACGATGGCCTTGGACAGAAACAATACCATCCGAGTTAGCTGGGATCCACCTCCACATGAATCTCACAATGGGATCATTCAGGGCTACCAGGTGAATGCTTTGCTGTCGCTCATGATGTCACAGTGATGTTCTGTCTTGGTGAAATGTAGCCATCAGGCTAATCAGCTTTATTTCTGCTTTTCTTTCCAGGTGTGGTGTGTGCAACCAGAGAGTCAGAAATCCCTCAATTGGACAGTGAACAGTGCCACCCACAGCCTGGAGATTGCGACCTTTGAGCCGGGGAAGCAATACTGGGTCAGAGTGGCAGCCGTGAATGGGGCTGGAGTAGGAGTGCAAAGTGACGCCAAGCAGCTCACCATAGGTTAGTGACACCAGGAAGCCACCGTGGGATTTGGCGACCCTAGGATATGGGGGCTTATACAGGGGCGGGGCCACAGGGCACTGTCCCCGGTGAAAGTTGATTGGTGCCCTGAGTGCTCCCTCTACTGTCACTCACTGACTCAAAACACATCATTGGTTTATGATAAGGTTGGCCCCTCTGTATGAATTTTGGCCATTTTTGTGCTTCCCACCTTAAAAAAAATCACCCATGGCAGGATGCAGTGGGCAGGGGACACACTTAGGCGTCAGACTCGACTCACCCCTACACCTCGACTCACCCCTACACTGCCTCTCTCCTCCAGAGCCCCAGCGCTCCCTGATCCCTCACCAGAATGACTCTGACATCCTGACGCGGGCCTTGGCACTAATTCGGGACCCAGTGGTCATCGGTGGTATTGGTGCCCTCTTGTGGTGCATCCTGATGGTTACAGTGGTCTGCTTGTACCGCCGGCACGCCAGGCCCACCCTCCTGAGAGCTAAACACCGCAAATCTGCAGGTGGTCATTGTGTCTCCACAGATTTATATTTTACACATTCAAAGCCATCTTTCAGAGTACCTTTAAACGTAATGAAATAGATACTAGATTAATTAATTTTAATATAATTTAGATCTTTGCTTATCTCTATCTGATTCAGGTTTATTTACAATAAAATGTTTACAAGATAAAAAATACATGGAATTCTGTATGTTTGCAGCTGGGTATAATGGAAGTAGCTGATGAAGTGCAGCTATAGCCTCCCTCAGTTTTCCGCTTTGTTGATATCAGTTATTTTTATCTCTTCACTGACAGGACTTTACCGGTTGGCCACTGAGGACCTAATCATAAAGCACAGGTTTGTAAGATATTGGAGATTTCAGTGCTGTCTACATATACTGCACGCATTGTGTACTGGAATCCCACTCTCCAGTGAAACTGGAACTCTGAAACATTGAAGCATCTGACCGCTAACAGCTAATTAAGACTTACACAGCTTTCGTTTGTTTGTAATGTAGATAATAATGTTTTACATGTAAGGCTGATAGCAGGATTGTTGAAGTTATTGTGACACGTTGTCGAGTTTGGAAGGAAAGCTAGACTGAACTGGTTATTGATGACCAACGCTCCCTCCTGTGATTGGCACTCTGTAGAATGGCCGCCCCAGACTCACCATGGATGCCAGGTATCTGGAAATCCCCTCAGAATACTGAACAGTACCACAGCCTGTGGGTCCAGAGTAAGGACAGCCCAAGCTTCCAGAAAGCCAGTGAGTCGATGTCTGTCGCTATTGATTACCATAGTGCTCATTTGCCTACATGTGCTTGCATCAGTATCTGATAAATGTTTCCATTTCTCCTGATCCCAGCTCTGCCAGTGACTGAGAAGAAAGACCCAATCCCTCTGGATACCGCTGTCCCTGTTGTGTCCGACAGCTGTGGGGTATATGGAACCTTCTACATGGACCTCACCTCCAACGGCCTCAAGACGTTCAACAGCCCAGCCCAGCGTCCCAAAGTGGCCCACCAAGGTCCGCAGGCTCCTGAAACAGCTGGGCTTTCTCAGCCTGTGCTTAAAATTCCCATCACCCAGGAGAGCCAGCCGTTGCCATGGAAACATGCCCTACCCATCCAACCCAGAATGGGAGTGCTGAAGGAGTCCCGGGAGAAGGGTCATAAGCGAGGTGGGAGCCTGATCTGTGACAGAGAGGGGACCCATCTCCTCGGGGTCGGTCAGTCTGGGACTGGTTTGGCCACACACAGGGTGACTAAGACCTCCGTGGCTTGTCTTTCAGAGCTCCACGCCGTCAACAGCGCCCCCCTGGTACCCATTCGGCAGCAGGCGATGGCTCTGCAGACCTCTCCCAATGCCCATTTGCAGAGGCTTAGCCATCATACACCAGGTAACTTAAAACAACTAGTGACGGGCATGAAATGCGTTAAGTGAGCCAAATTCTATCCAAAAGCTAGTCTGTTATATGTGGCATGGTGGTTCAGTGAGTACTCTTGTAGCCTTACAGCTAGAATTGGAGGGCTGAGCCTTTTGCAGGATCAAGCATACTGGTGGGTGAACTGCTAACTGTCAAATGCCCATAGCGTATACAGTGAGGTCAATAAGTATTTGATCACCCTGTGATTTTGCAAGTTCTCTTACTTAGAAATAATGGAGGGGTCTACAGTTTTCAGCATAGGTGCATTTCCACTGTTAGAGACAGAATCTAAAAAGAAAAAATCCGGAAATCACATTGTATAATTTTTTAACAATTTATTTGTGAATTACTGTGTCAAATAAGTATTTGATCACTTGAGTCAAAAAATTTTAAGGGTAAACTTTTACAGAGGTCAAACGGTTCCTGTAGTTCTTCACCAGGTTTGCACACACTGCAGGGGGGATTGTGGCCCACTCCTCCATATAGATCTTCTCTAGATCTTTCAGGTTTCGGGGCTGTCGCTGAGCAACACGGAGTTTCAGCTCCCTCCAAAGATTTCTATTGGATTTAGGTCTGGAGACCGGCTAGGCCACTCCAGAACCTTGATATGATTCTTACGGAACCACTCCTTGGTTTTCCTGGCTGGGTGCTTTGGGTCATTGTCATGCTGGAAGACCCAGCCACGACCCATCTTTAATGCTCTGACTGAGGGAAGGAGGTTTTTGCCCAATATGTCACAATACATGGCCCCGTTCATCCTCTCCTTA
>JAODUD010000107.1:18555167-18565293 GCA_026784285.1 Stomatorhinus walkeri
CAGGACTTTCTCCCATGACTCCTCTGGATCATCCAGATGGTCCCTGGCAAACTTCAGATGGGCCTGGACATGGGCTGGCTTAAGCAGGGGACCATGACGTCTTAGTGTATTACTGATAGTAGCCTTGGAAACGATGGTCCCAGCCCACTTCATGGCATTGACCCCCCGTGTAGTTCTGGGTTTATTCTTCACCATTCTTAGCATCATTGATACCCCACGAGGAGAGATCTTCCGTGGGGCCCCAGTCCGAGAGACATTGACAGTCATCATTAGCCTCTTCCATTTTCTGACAATTGCACCAACAGTTGTTCTTTCTTCACCAAGCTGCTTGGCAATTGCCCCGTAGCCCTTTCCAGCTTTGTGAAGGTCTACAATTTTGTCTTTTGACAGCTCTTTGGTTTTGCCCATGTTGCTACTTAGACTTTGACTGATTGTGGGGCGCACAGATGTCTTTATGACAGCTAACGACCTCAAACAGGTGCTACTAATTTAGAATCATGAGCAGAGTGTAGCTGGACTATTTAAAAGAAAAATATTTCCCCTTACTAAATATCTTTGAGGGTCAGAAATCTGGCTGATAAGCAAGTGATCAAAGTGACACAGTAATTGATGACACAGTAATTCACAAATAAATTGTTAAAAAATCATACAATGTTATTTCCGGATTTTCCTTTTTAGATTCTGTCTCTCACAGTGGAAATGCACCTATGGTGAAAATTGTAGACCCCTCCATGATTTATAAGTAAGAGAACTTGCAAAATCACAGGGTGATCAAATACTTCACAGTACCCTCTATGAAGAAGCAACAGCCCGCCCAGGTTCCTCAGGCCGTTCCCTGTGTTTTCTAGAATAAGGCTTCAGCTCACCTGGGCCCTGCACTAGATGAGTTGGTACAGAAGATGCTTGGGTGATATATCACACCAGAATAATTTTAGCCAAGTAGCTCAGTACCTAGTTCAAAGGCACAACATTTGCTGTATTTCCAGACACCACTAGATGGTGCTCTTTATTAAGAAAAGGGCTCAATTTGTGCCCCAACGCAAACCAAGAGTGTTATTTAGTGGGGTCAAAAAATACAGAAAACGGTTCATGAAGCTTCATTCGGACATCACTACTTTACTCATAACTTCTTTATCAAAGGTCCGTTACTAAACTGACACCAACTGCTGCCGTAATGGACAGTGTTTCTCCATCACGATGCCATCTTGCCCCTTTCTCTTGCTTATGCGGGTGGCCAATCAGAAGGCTCTTCCAGACTCCTGCATTACTCTGCATCGGTGCATGTGATCGACATGTTGCCACCGGCGACCCAGAGCCCACTGGATGAGACCCGCAGCCTGAGCTCAGAGGAGGGGTGAGCACACTTTCTCCTCCCACCGGGGTGATCGAGGCTGCAGGCATGCAAGCTTCCTGCTAGACCCGCTCAGACTGATCCAAGTAGGCCGGATGGCCACATGATGCTTATCCACTGGACAGTATGTTTATTCAATAACCACCATACAGATAAAAGCCTCATCAGCCTTTAACCGCCAACATGATTTAAGCCTGGCGCCAGGAAACCACACGGTCTCAGGGATTTACATTAATGGAGATGGGAGGTGGTGGAGAAGTGACCCACAGGGCTCATTAGAGAAGCAGGAGGTGCAGTGATTTGTGGGTAAAAGAAACCTGTAGGTTTGGCTGCAGGAAGTCTGTCAGCGTTGTGGTCAGACATGAGAAGCGTACTGTAGGTTGCCTCATGGGTTTGTGTGATAAGATCTAGATAGCAATGCTAGTTTGCCGGTTTGGGTCCATCAGGAACATTATTCTTGTTTCAGGTCCAGCCGCTCCACCAAGCTGACGGCGGACAGTGCCTCGGTGCTCTCCATGTGCGCTGCGCCTCCTGCCTCTACTGCTGCCTCCGACTGCCTCACGGTCTCCAACCGGCCTTATAGCCGTCTGTCCACAGCCTCCTTCTGCATGTCTGTGGACGACAACCAGGACATGGCCCTCGCCGCCCGGGAGGTGTCACAGTATTTGGAGCTCAGCCCCAAGATAGAGAGGCGCAGGTAGGATCGCATTTGCATGCCAGGTTAATCAGTAGTACGATCACCAGGATTTTGTGTACGGGCCTCTTATCATTTGTTTTTCTCCTGTACTTAGCTTAATAACTATATGGCCTTTGTTGTAATGGTTTCTTATCTAGTGGTTTTAATGCTGGATCACGTATGTTGTAGATGGGAATGTCCCTGAATTTGTAAATGTAAAGAATTATAGCCATTTAGAGATTGTATGAAGACTTAAAGGTCTCCAGTGTTTGTTTAAAGCTAAAAATTAAAAACGATAATAATATAAGGCATTACTGTACTAGGGCTACATCAAGGATGACAGCGTTGAAAAAAAAGGTAATCTGGAAATGCAGTAGTGTAAAATGGTTACTAAGAATAAGGGCCTTACGCGACCAACCAAAGTCACCTGACTCACCTACCAGAGACTGCCAGTGGCCACCCCCCAACATATGCGTATTAACCTTTAAAATATGTGAAATGAGGGTAGAAACTTGTTTTATTAATATTTTGTACATCATGTGGTTGACAATGAGACACAGGAGACAAGGGTGCAGAGATATACTCCTTAAGGTTTAGTAAGGGGGAAAGGTAGGGCTGATTTGAGGATTTTTTTCGGGTGAGCAGCGTAAGAGGGGTCAGTCTTATCAATAACCGTTGATATGTTTTGAATCAGTGAGTGATAGGGGAGGCGGCACTCCGGAGGCCAATCAGCTTTCAGCCGGGGTCAGTGACCGCTGTGGCCCCACCGCTAGGAAAATAGGAAACTTAGGCAATAGAGGTCAGTCAGTTGGTGGCAGTATCTTCTAATAATAATATCTGGGTGGTTTTTGGCTGCCAGTCATGTCCTTTGTGTTACTGAACTCCCCCTGCTGGTGTGTGGTGGGATTTCAGCAGTTGCATCACAATCATTTTAACACACGTTCCCCTTTTAAGGATCCTGTCAGAGAGCCCCGTGTCCCTGCCCCGCCCTTTTACACCGACACCCACCTTTGGCTACATCTGCGGACCCCTGACGTCCGACCTGGACACCGAGGACACTCACGAGGACACGGGCAGGTTGCACCATCCCATCGCGAGGCAAGTGACACTGAGGAGCACACCCTCTTCTTGCTGCAGCGAATGGGAAGACTCGCTCTGGAATGGGTGGGGCTCTGTCACCGATAGCAACATGCCCAGCGCACGCACCAGCATCATCAGCTCCTCCGATGGCTCTTTCATGACTGACACCAACTTCGCCCGAGTCCTGGCTGCAGCTGCGGAGTCCATGGGTGGCACCAGTTTGTCAGGTACGATCCGCCTGGAATTACAAATGTCCCATTCGTTAAGATGACTATTTTTCTAGCTGTTTACCTCAGCGACGCATTATACCACTCCATAGAACTATAAAACTTTATAGTTTTAGTAATTCTTGTGAGCTTCATGCTGGATCCTGTCTGAGTGATGATAAAACATTAGCAGGATTCCTTGGAGGAGTTCACAGCCCAGCCCAAAATCCATGAATGTAATTCTGCACATCATCACTGTCCAGTGAAAACCGCACATTTACAAAAATCCATTATTTTAGGAGCTTGAAAAATGCATTTTCACAGAAAGCTGCTTTATAAAACCAACCTGGATGATTGCACTGCAAATAGGAACTTATTTTTGCAAAGCCATCGCTGAATGGTCACATGTTTTAAATGGACTTGTCCTCAGCAGAGCAAATGTCAGTGTCAGTGTGAACAAGAAACAAACTAACGTCACTTTATATTCACAATTAACAATGAGGTTTGTTAGTTATCTAGCTATCAGCATTATGCTGTTAAAATTAATCCATTTGAATGACCATCGTAAACACAAACGTTAAATAGTACAAACATAAACACTAGTTAAACGGATGACTTCATAAAATGTCCTGTCATTAGTGAATTAGATATCAAATGCTGTAAGTCAACAGAGGAGAATATTTCACTTAGAGTAACCTAGAGTCAAAATTGTCAAACAGTGGCCAAACAGGGTTTTTGCTGGAAAGTGACACTATTACCATTAGGTGGCAGCCATCGATCAGAAAAAAAATCATTTTGCGCTTATTTTACCATACTTGATGTTGGTTTGATTTTTGTCTTAACTTTGCAGATGGCTTTTTAAATTAATGATATAGCAACTTTTAAATGACTTTTCCTTATTGTTACATTGATTTTCATATTCATTTCAAATCTGATAAATAAATACAGAGCATAGCTACACTGGATAGACTCGCTCCGAGTGCTTAGGCGCCAGACAGATGTGAGAATTTTTGTGCTTGCGTTTATTCTTGCTCTGCTTCACACCTTCCCAGAGGAGCTCATATACAAACTTTCAAAAAAGTGTTCAAAAACGCTCCTGACTTCTGAGATGCTACTGAAGGGGTCGGTTTCAAATATTTAGCGGGTTTTGTAGATTGCAGAGGACGCCCCCTGGCTCTGCTGTGGGCTGGCTCTCGCTGGCGGACCCTCGGTCCTCTCACACTCGCTCCTCTCCCTACGTACGCATGAATAATCACATTTCACTACCAATCCAACTGTGCCTATGTAGGGCAGACCCAGGCCATCTTTGGTAATCGAACTACAGGTCTTTAAGCTCAACGGGGCCTGATGGGGTCCAACAGGCCCCCAGGGGACCCAAACTCGCTGGCATATTTGAGCCCTACTTGGGCCAATTTTTTCATGCATCAGTTAGATTTGAGTCCAGTTACTTTTACAAGTCACCAATTGCCTACTTATGTTTTTGAAACGTTGCATTTCCATGTAAGAGAGTGTGCCCACGTGTGAATGTGTGTTACTTTTGTGTTTGAGTCTATATAACACTAAATCATAGAAGCTGGCATCAAGCTCCAGCTGGGAAAGTCTGTTAATATTTGGGCTCTGCTCAGACTGGGCCTGAATGCTGGGCTCTAAACCAAACACCATGCCGGAGTCACTGTCGAGGATACCTGGTAGTCTCTGTTGGGGAGCGAGTGGGGTCTTTCTCTGAAAAACAGAGGGCTCTGGGTGAATTACCCCACCAGACCTGACGGAGCGATGGCCCGACACCATCTGGGCCTGGCGGGTCGTTCGGGCCACTTTAATCGAGTCTGCCGGGGTGTCTGGCCTATTTGACCGAGGCGGGACGGCTGAGTACTTGTGAGGTCCGTGGCAGAGACCCATGGGGGGGAAAGTCGTCTGATTGAGGTCACACTCTATCTTCTGGCACATTGTCGCTCTGACAGACAGGGGGCGTGGGGTAAGGCATCACTCAGCAGCTCTCAGCAAATTGATCCGCCCCAGCCGCCTCTGTCTCCGATAGCGTCTCCTAATCAATCATGTCTCTGCAGTGCCAGCTTGACGCGGCCCCTCTATTTGTCCAGAGCAAAGTTCTGTCCTATTTACATGTTTGTCCTTCACTGGCAAAAAAAAACTAAACTTACAGCTCAGTGAAGTCAGGCAAACCAAAATAGTCGCTGTTAATTACACTGTGGTTGTTTTTGTCTTGACTGGGAGAGTAAGTATCCGACCTTAAAAAAACAAACTAAAAAAAAACGACCCCTAGATGCAGGCTTTTAGAGATTCCTGAAGGATTCGGGCGTGAACTGTCTCAGCCAATTAGATTTAAACGGCTAAAGGATTACAGAACTAGTGTTGCAGAAGCGAGCTGACAAGAGACAATCTAGCAGGGAGAATATAATTATCAACTCATGCATTATTCAGACTCTGTGTTTTGAAACATTTTTACGACTCGTTATTTTTCCCCGTATTTTTGCGAATGCAGAGTTCTCGCCCTCTGCCTCTCCCCTGAGCTCCTTCTTCCCTACGAGGGAGTGTTTCGGGGAACTTGATCCCCTTCCAGTGTGGAACTGGAGCACAGCCTGGATGGAGGAGATGGAGGTGCATCTTCGTGCCTCCAGGACGGCGCCAGTGAGTCCAGGACCAAACTGCATGCCAGACACTTTGGGTCAGGATGACAGGATGAGGGTAGTGTTTCCGAATGGACAGAGCATCAACAAAATGCATTCACCTTCAGCTATCATCCAGTGAAGATCTGCCTGCCTCAAGCCAGCACTGGTCAATGTACTACATTTCCCAAAATACCTCAGGGCAATCTTTCTTCAGCTGAATCATCCCCCTATGACCTGGGTTCAGTTAGTGAGGAGTTGAACAGGAGAGCATATTTTAATAAACTTTTTGAGAACACAAAAACAGTGTGAACATGATGGATTGTTCTGGAAGTTCTTTCAGAGTGTACATCACAGTTTCTTTTTTCTGTGATTTTGTCCATTTCTACTCTTAAACAACATGAATCTGATTGAAGCAGAAGCTGTGTATTTCCTCTCACTTGCAATATATTGTACAAATCTTTTTTTCAGCATTATTACGTTTTCATTTATTCTTTTCTTCGGGTGATTTATTTTTCTGGGAAATACTGAGAGGAATGGAGATCTACTGTTCAACGATTGTATTGTACGTTTATGTTCACTCCTGTTTGATGTTTGCGGTTTAGGACATCATTGTTTTTGTTTGGAATCTTCAGCTGTAGCTATATTTGATGGGCATTGCTGTATTCTTTTCTGTTCATGTGTTTACAGAAAACGAATATATAACTAAAAAACTTTTTAAATATTATAATCCTATAGTGAGCCAGATAAACATGTATAAATGGAGAAATTAGTAAGGGATGTGCTGAATTTGTAAAGGTTTGTATTTTATAAAATAGATTATGTCTCAGTAGAACTGGGCTAATATTTGTCTCACGGGAGATTGCGTGGTTAGATATTTTTCTATTATTATCATATTACCTTGTAAATGGTAGTTTTACACTTTGCATTTTGTTTCTTACACTGTGAGCTAACCATGGTTTTCTGCTTGTGGCCTTACCAATGGAAATAAAGGAGCCATGTGACATCACCATGCCAGGAGCCCAGGCAGTGCTGAGCCTCGTCTCCCTGTCCCTACCCCTCCGGCTGGGTGCCGTGCGTGCGGAGTGTCGAGTGGAGTGCGGAGTGTCGAGTGGCGTGCGGAGTGTCGAGTGGAGTGCGGAGTGTCGAGCGGAGTGTCGAGTGGAGTGCGGAGTGGCGTGCGGAGTGTCGAGTGGAGTGCGGAGTGGCGTGCGGAGTGGAGTGCGGAGTGGCGTGCGGAGTGTCGAGTGGAGTGCGGAGTGGCGTGCGGAGTGTCGAGTGGAGTGCGGAGTGGCGTGCGGAGTGTCGAGTGGAGTGCTGAGTGTCGAGTGGAGTGCGGAGTGTCGAGTGGAGTGCTGAGTGTCGAGTGGAGTGCGGAGTGTCGAGTGGAGTGCGTCAATAGCCACAAACTCACAAGCCTGGACCACTGGGTCAGAGGATGAAACCGAAATCACGTCTCACATCTCAGCTGCCAACCCCCGCCAACCACCCCACCCCCAAATCTCACACTGGGCAGATATCATGATAGGCTCTCTCCCCCTCCCCGGTCCTATCACCATGTGTTCCCTATGGTTATGCTGCTGGTCAGGGGCATAAATGTGTCCCCCCCTTATATTATACCATTTTGTAATATTACATACCCAAGGCCCCCGGTAAAGTGCTGGCCCCAGTGAATCTGCCAGGGTATCCATGGCCCTGCACAGTAAGCCAGGCTTACACCCAGTCAGGGTCCAAATCCTGGCATGTGCTTGAAGCCTGTCGCTAATTCCCTGCCCATTCAGTCAGCTGGTGCACAGTGCACCGACTTCATCTCCCCCCCACAACCGGCTGTTTCTCTGATGATTCCACTTAGCACTAATCTCAGAATGACGACAGAGTGAGATCCAGTTCTGGTCTTCCCAGCACCCCCCCCCCCTCCCCATTCATATTTTATTTTTCTAATAAAAGAAGATGATACTGCGAGAGCCGGTATTCTGCTACAAGGCACTTTGCGTTTGAATTAATTACTGCCGAATGCCGCCACATTCGGAAAAAGCCATTAAGATGCACACTTGCGATAAATACTTACATTTCACATGCTGAAAATGATGTGCTCAAATCTGAGCAAATAATGGCCACATCCAGGAAAGTTCAAAGAAATATTCCCGTAATCACATGAAAAAACACTGCCAGTCTATCATGTATCAAAAAGCAAATACACCAGAGCTTTTAGAAGTTAATAATTATTTGCATTTCAAATAATCCATCCATTTTGCAGCTACTTTTGAATGCAATCATGGTACCAGGTGCCTGAAGCCTATCCAAGGCAGCGCAGGGCACAAGGCTGGGGTACACCCTGGACGGGATGCCAGTCCATCACAGGGCACAGGCTGGGGTACAGGCTGGATGAGATGCCAGTCCATTGTAGGACATTGTAGTGTTTTCCACTGGCATACCTGAACCAGACAATATTCGATTCATACTGCGAAGAGACACTAGTTACAGTGCAGTTCCAACCCGCTTTGATTTTCCACTGCAGTAGGGTCAGCTCGGTAAGGCTGTTGCCCAGGTTTGGAGAGTGACAATGACGTAAACCCAAAGAGATGCTTTTTTACTGTTCAAACGGTGTACATCGCAATGGTTGTTTACTTTATGCTAATTTCAGCTTTCATGTCTATGAGAATCACTGTTATTTTGGCATCAAATGCTAGCAGAATTAGAATCAACTTGCAGAAATTTGCATTACAAATCCATTCTGTTCGCCTCTGGGGTTGTACTTCTTTTATTTGGAAGTGGAAATGTTCAGGTTCTGAGTTATCGGGGATGCATCCATACATCGCAATGTCCAGTGCAATAATGAATAATATATAGAATACCCTATGCCCTTGTTTCCTTCAGATAATGCATAGTGATACAAATCACCAGTTTTGTCTTGTCATTTCGACCAATCAGATGATGGTGATACGTCCAGCTTCTGTCAAGTCACTCTTTCGGTCCTGCTGGTAAGCTAGGTCAGGTCAGCATGGGTATGGCTCAGTTTTTGGTGAGAAAGAGCCAGTAGACATATACACTCAGCTTAGCAGTATGTCTATTGACTGTGGGAAGAATATAGCGTGATATGGAAAGAACATGCAAATTTCACATATACAAGGAGCAGAAACCAAACTTTAACCTGCATCCCTGTGGATGGGGGCAATGACACTATGTAAAAGCCATTGCCACGCACTGTATAGCTTAGTGTTTTTATTTGTTATACCTAATTTCTTTTTTTCAGACAGGTTACCCTGCTAAACTACTGAATCCATCCATCCATCTATCTTCTGACTGCGTATCTTGGGGAGGGACACTAACTAACTCTCTTTATCCATTTGGTGAATCGGCAATTCATCCTGAAGGAACCCTTGGTCTGACCCATTTCTGTAACTTTCCTGCCCATTCCTGGCACTGATTCCAGAACAGCTTGCCCTTGAGGGTGACACACCAACTTGCCCAGAACATACAGGGAGTTATTTTTGAAATGGGTGTCGTAGTAGATTTTCGTACCTTGACTGGTGGTAAGGAAATGGACCTGGGGAGATGTAGAGCCCGGTGAGCTGCCCTATTAAGGAGGCCGGCGACCTCGTGATGCGCGGCTGGGGGTTTTACAGTCAGATGGTGCAGCAAGCCTTATTCATTTGAAAAGAAAATAACACATACCATTGGGTCACGTGATGTGCGCACAGTGAGCAAGTAAATCCTAGGAAATGGTATAAAGGGATTTTAGAGTAATTAATACGCTGAACGCTCTTACACTGCATTTAAATTTAGTACTGCGGTTACATGATGAAAAATCCCGGCAAGCAGCAGAGATGCCATTAAACAATCAATCCTCAGACCATAGGTAACACAACAGAGATATACCTGTCATTCTTAGCAGTGTGCTAGTTTGCAGCACAGTGGCTCAGTCCTGAAGGCTCATATTAGCCAATGACATATTTTGAATCAGTGAGTGACAGGCGAGGGGCACTCTGGGGACCAAACAGTTTTCAGGTGGGGCAAGCGCCCCTGAGGCCCCACCCTTGTACACAGCCCTGCTGTAGCGTGTGAGTGTGCTTCTCCTGTACATTGCTGTCCAGGATATACCCTCCACGATCCTGTCCAGGATATACCCTCCACGATCCTGTCCAGGATATACCCTCCACGATCCTGTCCAGGATATACCCTCCACGAT
>JAODUD010000107.1:18566809-18580002 GCA_026784285.1 Stomatorhinus walkeri
ACCTTTCTTGGCTGCAGCACTGCACTCCTGCTAAGAGGGTTTACCACCCGAGAAGGAAGAAAAACGCTGTGCATACTAAATTCGGCTCCGACCCCGCAACCCCCCCCCCGACAGTGGCTCGGACACCCCAGGGTCCCACAGCCTTACTCAGGCATGCCAGAGGACAAACGTGCTCCTGCTCGCTGGCCTGTCGCTTTCAGTCCCAGTTCTCAGAAGCAATTTTATGGCGTTCGCTGGATGCTCACCCAGATGTAATCCGCTGTGAACTACCAAGGCATTAAAAAAACCCACTTCTGCAAGGCCGTCAAATCTTACCGTGTCACCAGCTGATCCTGAGCCATTCACTATGACCTTATTTCCTGAGTTACCTTACAGGGAACCACTGTGCTATTTCCAGACTCTCGCCGTCAACACATATTTTCATTGTCCCAACTCAGGGCTTTACATACATATTTCACTGCGGAGGACTCTGCATTTTTCCGTCTTTTTTTAAGACACAGATTTTATGGGTTTATCCTGGGAAAGCTTGCTTCAGCATTTCTCCTGGATACAGAAGAGGTTTTCCAGCTTACTAGTGTTGGTTTTTCTTCTCTTTATTGTATTTTTACAAAACAACAAGACTACCAAAAAGTTAGTCGACGGAGCAGATCATTTTGGTGTTTTTTGAACGAGGCATGTTGCCACGCGGCTTCAGGAGTGCTCCATCGCGTAACGGCTCAAACAAGCCGCCCTGAGCCACTGTCAAAGGTCTTCTCTGAAGAAAGTTAAACAAAACAAAAATGAACATGATAAAAAACATTCTTGTCGGACCATAACAACAGGGATCCAGGGACGAAGAGAACAGGCAGAAGCATCCACAGTGACATGGGGGAGATCGGAGGCGCTGGCTGGCTGGGTGTTGACACCAATTGTGCTTCACGTTTTGTGTTTCTCTATTACAACAACAGTGCAATAGTATTTATGCTTTTCAATGGTATACATCTCTACGAGGTTGGCACATTCAAACAATAACTTTATAATATTCGACCTTTTTCGTTTTTCCCTTTGTTATAAATACAATATATTTTCTTTCTTTCCCCACATCCATAGCCCACATAAAAACCTTACAGAGAAACCTATTTACACATGGAGTTGAGAGGTCAGAGGCACGAAACCCAGAGTCATAAATAATAATAGCTATAAAAAACATCATGTCAGTCATTTGAATCCAACAAGGCGGACAGTCGTCCTGTACACTTCTCTTGCTTTCAAAGATTTCCATCAGCGGACGGAGTTCGGAAATAAAACTGGAGGCAATGCTGACAGGTCGCACAGAGGATGGAATAGAGCTGTCTTCCATTTATCTTATTTCCTGTAAACAAACAAACATAATCAAGTCAGAAAAGTTGGCAGTGGGCAGGCACTTCTCACAATCGCTTTACAAATGATTGTGTAGAACATTCCAGCACAATGATGAAACAAAAGATACCATAGTAACAGTGATAGTGATGTAGCTGGCATCGTAAACAATGAAAATAAAGAACGCTTCAGTTATAAACCTCTTATTCAAATACTAAAGACTGAACTGTTCTACCAGGAACACTAATTTGATCATGTGTCTGTCTATCCATCCATCCATCTTCAAACTGCTTTTCTTGGTCTGGGTCATGGTGCCCGTTTTATTAATGACAATTAATCTCTGATTTAAATTAATCTCTGCACCCTTTAGTCACAAAGCATTTAAGAAGTTCAAAGGATAATTTGTGGCGGGTGATGATCAGGGGGTCGGTGGTTGCTGAGGGGTCAAACTGGATTTGACATGCGAACCTCCCCCAGGGGACACCGGGGTCTCCGGATCAGTGGCCGGGTCGGGTTCTGTCGCGGCTGACAGGCATTGCGTCAAGCGGAGCGTGTGGGGGTGGGGCTTAAGCCAGCTGCGCAGTGTAGGGGCAGCCGTGCTCCGAGGGCTCCCCGCTGGTGAAACACCCATTCAGGGAAAGATAAAGTTAACTACCGTGACAGGAAGGGGGTAACCCGAATCCCCCTCCTCACCCAAAGAAAAATTGAACTCCTTTGTGTGAGCCGTCTTTCAAGGTCCCACTCCGAAACCCAAGAAGGCCAACGACATCAGAGGGATATGGGCCGTCTGGGGGGGAGGTGTGTGGGGGGGTGACCCCTGGGCAAGAAGCTGCTACGTCCACTGAGCGGAATTTAACCCTGAGGAAGCCCTCTCACCCCCCCAATTCCCTTGATCACCCCCCCATGCCAGCTGGTGGGAAAACTGAAGGGAAGGTCCAGTTACCTGCAAAATCTCACTGATCTTAATACGGTCGCTTAACTCGGTGCAAAGCTCCTTTTTCTGTGTGTCCCGGGAATCTCAATGATCTAACATAACCCATCCCCCTCTGCCCGCCTTTGGTATCAGAGTAAGTGAAGCATTCTGCTCTGCTTTTCTTTTTTCCACTCATTTCCACGCTTAGGCGAGCCACGGCCTTGCACTGGGCCCCCGACGGCCGACTCCCATCTAGCTTGCAGTAAAAACGCGCCCTTCATTTCTCTCTGTGCACCAGTGCACTTTACAGGACACTCGCTGACCAATTATCAGTGTAACTATAAAATCTCGACATAAAAGCTGGCCCTCGCCAGCCAGACACGGGCTGTGAGATAAAACCGGGCATTACTGAAGAGGCTTTCCACAGGTGCGCGCCATTATCTCCGAGGCTCGGTGCCCCACACCGTTTCCTCTGAGTAATATCTATTCACTATGCCGATGTGTTTGGCTGTCATGGGTCCCTTGCTGCTATCATCCTGTAGTATCGGCTACCCACCCGCCAGCAAAGTATGTAGCGAGTGAGAATGTGGGGCGGACCCCTGCCGCTCTCACATTGCCATGAAATCACGTAAATGCTTCCTCTCAGGTCAATGGGCGAAACTCACTATTTTCAGTATGAGATTTGGAGGTTCACAGGGGAGATGCTCGACACGTGCAAGACGAATGTGAACGTGAGCCAAATGTGAACGTGAAATGAATGCTAATCTGCAGGAAATGTACATGGAATACGAATATGGTACAACCATTAATCTGAACCAAATATGAATATAAACCGAATGCAAACGTGAACTGCATTCAAATGTGAATCGAATGCAACTACGAGACTGAACCATATCAGATCAGAACCAAACACCTGAAATGACTGTGAATGTGAATTGGCTGTGGACTAAATGTGGATGTGAACCAAATACAAATGTGAACTGAATGTGAAGGTAGCCCAAATGCTAATGTGAAGTGAACGCAAACCAAATGCGAAAGTGGGTCAAATTTGAATGCACATCAAATGCAAATCAAATGTGAAAGTGGACCAAATGTAAAACAATGTGAATAGAACCAAATGTAAAGATGAACTAACTGTGAACCAGAAATGAATAGGAATTGAATGTGAAGGTGACTGAAACGTGAATATGAACTGAATATGAACTGAATGGAAATGTGAGCCAAACATGAGCCAAACATGAACCAAATACTAATGCGAGCTCAAAACCAAAGGCAAACATGAACCTCTCTACCTATTTAACCAAGTAAAGTATCATAGTTCTCAAAGCAAATCTCAGTTCTATTCACGTTTGTTTCACAATTGCACAACAATAGGCTAAGCGAGGACACTAGCTTTAGGCCAGTGGTAATCTGTCACTGAGAGCTTATTATCAAAAATTGAATTGTAGGTCATCATTGCGGTTGTAACAAGAAAGCATATAAATGTAGCTTCGTGTATTTGCAACAAAAGTGACATAAATATGGCAAACAACAGGGATTTCCCTACGATTTTTGGAAATTCTGATTGTAAGAGGTTGGTTAATAATTATCCTGAGCCACCAGAGGACCAGATCCATTACTACGGTGCTTAGAAGATGAAAGATTGCTCACCTCACTTCGTTTCCTGCTTGACCCCGGCCCACGTGACCCCGTGGATCCCCGCGATGATGAACTTCCTGTAGTGGAACAGTTGCTTGACGCTTGTCCTCTTGTGAGAAAGCTGGGTTTATTGTACGGGAAGATGACCTCGTCTGTCAAGAGACATTCAGAGGAACCTGTCAGGACACCGGCACTAACGGGACAGCGTGACCTAGAAACTAACCGGATCAAAACCCAGCCAATACATCAAACTAGATTATCTCTAATCCCCGCCTGCTTGTATGCATGAACGACCTTTGTTTGTTGATGTTGTTCCCTTGTGTGTGTGTGTGTGTGTGTGTGTGTGTCTGTGTGTGAGTGTGTGTTTGCATGTGCATGTGTTTAATGATGCAGCTCGATTTTTCATTTTTGTCCAAGGTGACCTACAGGGATCAGTGAATTGAACAGGACAAACCGACATGACAAAGCGGCTGCTTTCTGATGTGCTAAAATAAAAAAAAAAAAAGTGTTGCACAGTAGTAAGACTTTGGTGGGGGGGGGGCATGGATGTCTCTGGGTGGGGCTGGGCAAACTTAGATGGCATTCATCCTCCCATGCTTCCTTTGGTCCTGAAATGCAGGGCACAAGGCCAGACTGATGCCCGAGGTTGTGCCTTCATATCCAGGGCAGATTCTAGGACTTTTAATGGTGGGGGAGCATAAGAGGGGTCTTAGAGAGGGGCCAACTTTATCATTAGCCAATGACATGATTTTAATTGGTCAGCAGCAGGGGAGGGGGCACTCCACGGGCCAGTCAGCTTTCAGGTGGGGCTAGTACTCCTGTGGCTCTGCCCATGTTTATGGTCCTGCCAGTATCCCGTTCCCCATTCCACAAACATTCCATCTTCCTGTGATTCCATTCCATACACAGAAGTTAAACAAGAAACAAGCTTAGGGAAGCACTACCAAGACTAACTATTACAGTGTATTACTAGGACAGTACTGAAGACATCACTGAACTCCTGACCCAGGAGTTGAGGTCTTCATCTTTAGTTAGTAAAAGGAAACAGACATTTCAGGTCTCCTCTATCTTAACAGCTCTCATCACCTTCTGTCACTGCAGTATGATGCTAGTCCCCATGACAACAGTGGACATCCCCATGACAACAATGGAACTAAAACTCTGTGTGTCTGTGTGTGTGTGGTTGTGAGATGTGCGAATGTGCATCCATTCGTGGCACGCGTACCTTCCTTGCGCCGCTGTCCTGCACCCCTCCTGTAGGGGGTGCTGTGCTCTCCACTCCTCTCCATGGAGGAGGCCAAGCCCCCATCTCTATCCAGCGAAGTCCCTCTGCACTCTGTAACCTCTTCTGCTGGGGGTGGCTCGGGGGGCGGGGGCAAATCTGTAGGCACATGGTGGGTTTAAGTTTACATTTCTTCATAAAAGACCTTTGACAGCGGCTCAGGGAGACTCATCTGAGGCGTTACACGATGGAGCACTCCTGAAGCCGCGTGGCAACGTGCCTCGCTCAAATCTGGGACCCATATGCAATCAGGACTAAATCAGCGGCAGCCTCACCTCCTTGATTCAGCTCTCTCCTGTACTGGCTGCTCTTGGATGATTTCTTCTTGCCCCGGGATTTCTGTCCAGGGGGGGTGTGCATGCGGTCTGCTGGGGAGATGTGGACTCGGCCTACAGGGCAACACGAAACCCCATTTTTTTCAGTATCTGTGGGTCACAGTGAAGAACCACACGAACTACAAAAGACTGATAGATTCCTTAAAAGCTGAGGGATTTGCCAAGTTATGTCATCATGTTTATATATGAATGCAGAGGTACTTCATCATGGAATGAAAACTAAGTTTACTGCATTGGTGGGCACAAAGTATTAAGTTCACAAATTCAATCCCCAAATGCAAATGTGAATCCATCCAACTATATTCCAACCATTCATCTCAGAGAGGGTCTCAGCCAGGCCTTAAGCTGGTCTCAGCAGAAGACTGAAGAGGATGCCAGTCCATCACAGGGAACAGGCCCTCACACAATCACGCTGGATGGATAATTTAAAGATGCCAATGAGCCAAACTTCAAGTCCTTCGACTGCAAGACGAATCCACAACCCAGGAAGTCTAAGGAAACAGCACTACTCACTGAGCCACCATGCCATCTCACAAATATAAAATTAATTGATTTATATAATTGATTTAAATCAAATTGATTTATATTGATTTATAATTGATTTATATGATTTATAACTTCTATAATAGAATTATAGAAGTTAATTGGTGTGTAAATGTCTCATAAATAAGCAAGATTCACGCAGTTAGGTGATGAAGGCTTGAATTTGCAAACGTCATGATGAACCAAGGCTCAGGCACTCCCAGGAGGCACTCACCTGTCCCCGTATTGCTAACATTCTCCGAGCTCTGTGCTGCCCCTTGGCTGGGGTCTCGGCGGTGTCCAGAGCGGACCGGCGTGCCACTCTCGGGGCCCTCGTGACCGGCTGAGAGGTTGGGGTTGGACTGGTTCAGAGGCGGGCTGGGGGCCCGTGGTACTGGGACTGGTCCACAAGGCAGGCGCCTGTTGAGAACAGGGTTGGGAGAAACTTCAAAACTCGCCATGAAAACTCGCAGCCATTTGAAGGTAAGGTGCACCAGCACAAAGCTGCTTGTTTGGAACCCCGGAGCGTTTTGCTGCATTGCTATAATGGTACAGCTTTGAATGGTAAACATGCTAAACTGCATAGATGACGGAGGCATTTCTAAGAGAAAGGAGAGTATTGATGTTTTTACCATAAAAAAAGCATTGATTTTTCACGAAGCATGTATTCCAGAGAATCGCCACAGGCATCGGGTAGTGAGCTGGCCGGGAAATGGCCACGAAAACAAGCCAAACCGCATCAAACAACACAAAGACAGGGAAGGCCGGCACTCACCACCGCCGGTACCGCTATTGGATCCCTGCTTCACACAAAACTGTGGCCGTGCCTTTAGATTTTCCCCTCACGCTTGGGACTGCCAAGCCATACTTAAGAAGAGAGATCACATAGCACCCCCCCACCCCCCCCATCCCGGCACTGGAGTCCGCAGGAGTCGCATCCTGAAAAATATTGGCGTGATGCCATTGGTGTGCATCCAGCATAGCCCGGGGGCCTGAAAGCGAGGCCGGCACACAAGCCCTACAGTCTGCATGCCGCAGTCTGCTCAGGTAGTTGCTGTTCCCCCCGGCAGAAAAACAAAATGAGGGGGGCTTTCTTATATCCTTACTGAGAAAAGAAACAAAAGCTACTCTCGGTTGCTAGAGCCAACGCTAAGGTTAGCGCTTTATGCTTGAGGTTCCATTTACGGTTACTGTGGGTGGATGAAGTGAGGCATGTGGATGGGGTGAACTGTAGGTTGTCACCGAAGATGTTTAAGAGGAAGAAAAGGTCCAGCGGGGGCAAGGGGCCACTCTGCTCTCTTACCGTGTCAGCTGGGGCATTTCGAGGTGGTGCAGACGTGGTATGTCCTCGCTGGGGCGGCCCTCCTCACGGGGTGATGGGGTGAGCGTGGCCGTGGACTGGTGGCTGTATGAGGTTGCGGGGGATGAGGCCTCCCCCCGAGGAGGTGGGAGCGGGCCATCCTCCATGGAGCCATCCATCAGGTAGGTCCTCTCCGGCAGAGGAGGGCACCAGTCCTCCTCTTCTTCTGAGCTGTAAGGCAGGGCTACTTTAGGGGTCAATGTTCCCTCCCCTTTGCAGCATGTCCACTTACTCACTCTAGTCTTAGGCTGCTTTTCCTTCTCTGTCCGTTTTTCCCAGTAAAAGTCCACACTGGTGCAACACCAGACACGCAAATTATTGAAGCTAAACGGCCAACTCAGCATCCCATAAACTGCGCGGGGCTCCAGAGACTGAGAAACACCAACTCTGTTGGCAGAGAATATTAAAAGCCCTGTCTGAAATACCCCACTGCTGAAGCATTGCTTGCCAGAAACGCGCCGACACCCCGTGTTTTGGTGGTTGCAATTATGCACGACACACAAAGAATTAAGCTTTATGCTTTACCAGAAACAAATCTGACAGGATTGTTTTCCAAATGACTGAACCGAAAACACAAAAAGAACAAACAGGAGCGAAGGCAGATGAGCTCAGCCTGACCCTCGCTCGGCATTTTCAATAGACCGCTCACTCCGTCAGCCTCAAATTAATTCCAGGGCTGGGTCCCGGTGAAGCCAAATAGAGCAACAGGTGAGTCGTGTGTACCACAGAAATAAAGACGATCCCACCTATTTAACACAAAGTGGGGGAGGGGGGCATGGGCAGGCTGGTTAATTGTACTATTTTCCGGTCAACCAGTTTCCACCATTTGCAGCCTAATTAGACAGAAAGCCCGGAGCACAGATATACATGCTATTACAATCTAAAGACGCCATCATGCACCAAGGGGATAAAACGTAGGTATTCAAAGTAGGACTAAAACAGCTCAGACAGACTCACGCTTGGATCAGGAGTTTCCAAATATGCTGATGACATTCTTCCAGTTAATATTCCCATTGCAGGGCCTGACTCGCCCATGCAGGACTCGCCCATGAATATTTGATGAACATTCCTGCTCCTTAAAATGGAATTTGGGGGTGTTTTACTCAAGAGCACCAGACAAAGGCAAAGGGGAATCCCAGCAGTGATGACAGAGCGACACGGGACTTCTATCTGGGCTCCATCGGGAACCCGAGAACTTCACTCGGGGCTAGTAATGGGAGTCGCAGGTCCGGTGACGAGACTGTGCGCCATCACCAGGCTGAACGGCGACTTTGTTCTCACCCCGTTGATGGAACAAGAGAAAGAGCAGAGGTAGGCGTAGGACACGTACAGTGTCTCAGAGGAGAACCGGTCATCGCTCTGCCTGTCCTGGATATCTGCCCCATCTTCCTGTCAGTGGCCGCTGCGAGCACGGGTCTATCATTCCCATCCTGTCAGATTCTCGCTGACGGCATATTCGAGGCAACAGCGACGTGTAAACCCGATCTCCCCCATGTCAACCTTGTGCGCCAATCCCACGGTTTTTCCCCCAAGCTCTCTGTCACAGGAGTGAAGGCCCCCGTGACAGTGTCATTCCTGTCAATTTTGACCAGTAATGTGAAACCAAAGGGAAGATGAAAGATGTATTCATTAAGCCAGTCACCTACTCCCAAACCCCAAGGCATGTGGTATTCACAGGGTCAACGTCTCCCAAATCCCAATTCCCAGAGACACGTCAGGGAAAATTAGAGTAACATTCAAGTGTGGGGTACATGTGAACATTGACTGTACAGCAAAAACAACACAGAGAACGTGAGGAAACTGAAGGTCTGCTGAATATACCATGCTTAACAACTGGATCATCGTGGCCCACCTGAACCCCTCCGCATTCCTCAGAACTTTCCCATTAGAGGAACTGTCACCAGTAAGGCACTGGAGGCACATACCACAAGTCCTCCTCATCAGCATCCCTGTCTGCTTCCTCCATACACTCCTCCAGCTCTCCGCATGACGGGGGCGGGGGTAGCGCCTCCGCCCAATTCAAGGAGGGTGTCTTCACAGGCTTCCCCATCGATTTCTGCTTTTGCTTCACTGTGGAAGCACAATATGGCCCATTCATTTCCGAAATGACCAAAATAAGATCAGCATTGGTTGATACCAAGAATTCTTGGTTGATACCAACCATTCTCTGTCCTTGAGCGGTCTGGCTGGGCATACTGAGCTCCAGAGGGCCCTGGCTGGATCATCCAGTGGTTGGTCTCCTGGTCTGGGCTGCAGGGCACTTGGCCAGAGTAGGGCATGACAGGGGTGCTGGCATAAGGGGTGGTGTGCTGGGAGTAGGGTGCATTGAAGTTCCGCAAGTCCTCACTGGTTGGGTCAATGGTACTGTAAATGGGACCTTCAGTGGAACCTGTACCATACTTATCTGTCTGACTGAGGTAATTGGAGATGCCCGCCTCTGAGGATGATAAAGGCAAGGGTTGACCAAATTAACAGCTGCAGAGGTTCTCCATATCAGAAACACTAACCAAAGCGATTCAGAAAGTCACAGAGGACTCACCATTGTAGTATCTCTCAGTAGAGTCATGCTTTGATGTGCAGCAGTTCACAGAGTCTTTGCCATTGTGGACGAGGTTAGTTGTGGGCCAAGAGTCAGCCAGCCAAGGATAGTTTCCCATGTTGTTGCTTAGCATTCCCGGCCTAGTGGCAAGGGCACATCAAGCTGTATCACTTTGATGCAGTCAATTAATGTTTCTTCCAAGCTTCTTGCCCTAAGTCCGGTGACTCTTACCTTCCATTGAGTCCCGATGCCTCTCCATGTGGAAATCCTACTGCAAGAAAGGCTAAATATTGTTGTGCACCTTTTTTTTTTGCACAAGCCAACACAGAAGGTACAGCTTTGGGGCGGGGGGCATACCTGCAGGGGTATAGGCGAAGGAGGCCGTGTAGTGGCTCAGCTCCTTCCTCTTCTTGCGGCGGCAGTAGATCCACACGCTAAAGCCCATGAGGATCACCCAGCAGGCACCACCGATGCCTGCGATGAAGGCCGGCTGCTTGACCACATCGGTGATCTGCTCCGCCAGGCTGACGTTCTCATCTGGCTCAGCTGGTACCGAGGGCTGTTCAGCCGGCAGCTCTGGGGAGGGGGGAGAGACTGGGAGTCAGGGAACTTGCTGATGGCATGACAAACCTTTGGCTTCCATTGGCTGTTTACAGCCCCATCACCACCCCCTAATCTCCACCCTTGCATCCCAGTTTGAAATCCTCATTTGGGATCAACAACCTCCCCCTGCTTGCCAAAATTGGAGGTTCCTTGCCAAAGGACACACAAGGCACTACTCACGAATGTTTCCACTCTAACCCAGACAACTACATTGGGTCTAAAGGCTACTTCCCAATGCAATCATTCTATGTTCATGTTCAACATATATTTTACTCAGTGAACTGTGTCTCATGTACATTTAATGAGGCTTCAAGAAAACCCTGGGGTTTTATGAACACAAGGATGAGACCAGCATAATAAAGTATTCTTTGTTAAAGCCCTCCAGTGGGTGATCTAATAGTCTAGGCAGCTGTGGGAGAGGACAGGACTTACTGATGAGGACGGACACGGGCTGACTGTGAGCCCCCACTCCCGCGCTGGTAACAGCTGCTACCTCCACCTGGTACAGTACACCAGGGAGCAGCCCCTTCAAGACCGTGGACAGGATGGTGCTGTCCACTGTCTTATTGATGTGGTACCGCACCTGGGTGTCATTGCCTAAGCACCACACCTGTGGGACAGACGGAGTAAGACCTGATTATTTCACCCCTCTGGCTTCCAATAATTTGAGCCATTCTTATGAAAGCAGCCACCCGAATGGCTGGAAGGCTTGCCTTATATTCCTGGATGACTCCATTCTGGGACTCGGCAGGGGGAGGTTCCCATGAGACACTGATGCTGGAGCTGTTGCTCACTTTTACTGTCACCACGGTGACAGCTCGAGGGGGAGCACTTGGGACTGGGAAGATGGAAATGTGACAGTATTATTATTGCCTTATTATACTTGTGTGAGAAGAAGAAGATGCTATTTTCCTTGTAAAGGCAAGATAACTTTTGACAGAGATGCAGTCCTAGAAATCTGATGTGAAGGATCTCACCTTCCTCAGGTGTACGGGCCAGCAGCAGCCGGCTGTCCATCCCCTGGAACTCGTCGAAATATGGCCGAATCTTGACCTCGTACTCCGTACCCCTGCGCAGGTCAGCTATGACAGCACTGCGCTCTGGGGCAGCCTTCACGTCCTGCACGAGCCAGGCACCACCCTTGGGCCGGTACAGCAGCCGGTAGCCCTGAATGAACTGGGACTGGCGGTCCACCTGAAGATGGGGAAGGCAGCAAGGTTCAGAATGGGGTGCGGGGGGGGCGGGGCCTTTCACAGTCTGCCTTTAGATTTCATATTTTTATCTATTTAGCAGATGCAATATATGTTTTTGGGAATGCAGAGTCACACAGTTCCTGGAGAAATCGGGGGTTAAGGGCCTTTCTCAAGGGCCCAGTGGTGACATCGCTCAGCCATATTTGAACCAGCAACCGTCCGATCGCAGCCACAGTGTCCCAACCTGCTGAGCCACACATATTTAGCACAGATCGCTGCAAAATATTACTCTTCTTTGGCTACTCATGACCCCTTTGAATATATATGAATATATAAATAGCCTGTATGAGGTGGCTTTCAAGCACGACTGACACATTACTTAGTGACACAATCCCACACCCAATACTCACCGTCCAAGTCACCTGGATGCTGGAGGCATTGAGCACCACCGGATCCAGCAGCTGCACTGCCACCTCACCCAGCTCCCTCTGCACCTGCCTGTGGTCCACTCCCTGCCCCGTCGGACTTACGTCTGCACAAAGCCGGGCAGTGTCAGAGCCATGCTCACCCCCGAGAGGGAAGAGCCACACATTCTACAGGGAAGGCCACTTTTCAGCACAGTCGTAACAGACACCCCCTCTCTCACATGCCTACAAACAAGCCCCGCATCTCTGTAAAGCGCCGGAACCCCTGCGGGGTTCAAACCTTGCGTGCGGACAGGCTCTGAGATGGGGCTGGGGTCGCTGAGGCCATATGCGTTGACGGCGCGCACGATGAACAGGTAGATGGTGTTGGGGTACAGGCCGTTGACCGTGTGCTTCTCCAGCTTCACCAGGTCCGCCACCGTCTGCCAGGTGCTGCCTGCCGATTGGCTGTGCCAGAGAGACCGCATTTTATCGCTACTTCACGTTTGGGACAACTGGCTTATGAGAAAACTGCAGGGGTGCCCTCCATATCAAAGACTATTAAACGGTAAAATTGATATCCCCCCCCCTCCCCCGGTCTTATGTTCAAATATTCAGGACCTGCCAGCTTAGAGCTATTACCATTTAAAGTTCAGCTGAGCAATGCCCAGCTACGCCAGGATGGGGTCTCTGATTACATCAACGTGCAGGCAATGTTGATGCTATTTTTAGCTCCCTGTATGTATGCGCGTTTGTGTGTATTTATTTTCTTTATTATTTGGCTTGTGAATCAGGCAAGCCCCGTAAGCAATGCCAGCTGTCAGTGCAAACACACCACCGGAAGTATCCACCTCGTCCAAACGGCTGGCGTGAGGGTCCAGTGACTCACATTCCCATTCGTGATAAATAATGAAAAGACACGCGGGTGAAAATGTTCGCTAGGAGCCAGAACTGGTTTTGGGGGATGTTTTTTTTCTTCTGGCTCAGTCTTGTTTAGCGCCTCCATCACGTTTGCACAGTACAATTTTTATCTCCTCCACACCAACCCCCCCCCCCCCCCCCCCCC
>JAODUD010000107.1:18587342-18599154 GCA_026784285.1 Stomatorhinus walkeri
TGCTTCCTTTTCTAAGGGGTTGAAACTGAATCATCGTAGGGCCAGAAGGTCAGGGTGATAAGGTCAGTCGATAGCCTTAAAAATAAACATCAGGGGGCTCAGACATGTCTACTGGAAAAAAAAACAAGAAAGCAGTCTGGAATTCATTTGGTGGTTCACGACCCGACGTACGCAGCCCACTGTCACCTAAGGCCATCCAGGAGAACACCGGTCTGAATCCCCAGAGTCAGTGCCTAAATAGTACCTTTTATATTTTTTTCCATCGTCTGTCAGGGAAATTTTATCCAGAGGTGGTGGATTCTGCAGGGGCAAGGCGTGTTATCTGTTACCGCTAAGTCAGGAGATCCTGAGGGACACCCCCCCCAAATCCATCTCCCTCCCTGCTCCTGTGGGTCACGTGCCTCCACACCCTCCCAGCATGCCTGCTTTGCCTTTCGTTAGCTGCAGCCAATCATACATCTGCATTGTCTGTCTGGAGTCGCCCGCGGCCAATCACATGTCTGCTTTGCTTTTCGGGATCCGTGGCCAATCACACGTTCGCTTTGGCTTTTGGGAGCCGTGGCCAATCACGCGTCCCCTTTGCCTTTCAGGAGCCGCAGTCAGTCACACATCCATTTCCTCTTTCAAGAGACACAGCCAATCATGCGTCCGCTTTTCCTTTCAGGAGCTGCAGCAAATCACGAAATTGTTTTGTTTTGCATTTCAGGAGTTGCAGCGAATCACTGCCAATCACAAGCACGCTTTGTCTTTCAAGAGCCGCGGCCAATCACACGTCTGATTTGGCTTTCTGGAGCCTCGGCTAATCAAGCATCTGATTTGGCTTTCAGGAGCTGTGGCTAATCACGTGTCTGCCTTGCTTTTCTGGAGCTGTGGCCAATGACATGTCTGCCTTGCTTTTCAGGAGCTGTGGCCAATCACGTGTCTGCCTTGCCTTTCAAGAGCTGTGGCCAATCACGTGTCTGCCTTGCCTTTCAGGAGCTGTGGCCAATCACAAGGCCTTTTTTCTGTCTCCATGGAGGACAGTGTTAAAAATTAACGAGTGCAAAGTGCAAAATGCCCCAGAAAATCTCAGAATGCCCCTAAAAGCAGTAATTGAGGAGCATATACAGTATATATATATATATATATATATATATATATATATTTCCGTCTCATACTCATACAAGCAGTGCTGTTTATCATCTTTATGTAACATATAACTGTAACTATGTGGTACTATGTAACTCTGTTACTATGCCAATTAATTAATTGGTACAGTAGTTAATCCAAAAATAAATAAGGCGATCTCTGGTAGGGGCGAGGCTATGGATTCCCTGCTTGCCTTGGCATTCTCATACAGGTGACTGCATACATCTCCTTGGAACAGCAGCATGTTGGCACATGGTGGTGTTGACTGTAAGCATTTTAATTTGGGCTCAACTTACATTAAAAACAGAAGCTGTTAATTAATTACTATTTTTAAAAAGTACCCCCAAAATTTTGTAAATGTCCCCATTTTTAGAAAGCCCCCCCAAATATTTTTTACATTTCCTACACTGGAGGAGCTTCAGCTATGGTGTGAACAAAAGATCCGAACATTTCCTTCATTCAAACTCTCACGTCAACCCACCCGTTTGGGGTTTTCCCAAGATTCACCGCGGTAGACAAGTGGCACTTATGTGTATTCTGAAAAGAAAACTCAAGGACTGTTTTACTGTTGATGTGTCTGCATGCGTGTGTGTGATCACCAGGGCGGATTGACAGAGAGCCGTTATAAAACACTTGGCACTTCATCGTCAGTAAGTCACTCACTAAACTGTCCGAGCATCGCTGCTCCTACCTGAGTCCCCTCCTTCTGCCAGAAGACGGCTGGCGGCGGGTTGCCCTTGGTGCCGCAGAGGAAGGTGACGCTGCGTCCAGGTGCGGAGATCTGGTCCCGCGGACGGATCACGATCTGTGGGGGCACTGGGGAGAGGGGGGCGGATGAGCATCCGGCGTACGCCTCTCCGTTTAACAGCGCTATTTATGACTCTGACATTTCGGAACACCCACCGTGCAACATTAAGCGTGAATGTAGGTTAGACTGATGCGATGCGTCTCTCGTGGAGTAGGAGGGAGAGGTGGAGGAGGGTGTAATTAAAACAAACACAAGCGTATGACTGAGATTTCAATGCATTTATGACCATGTGAATAGAGGATGGAAACAAAGTGATGGAGAGGTGAAAATGGGGGTCAAGCCCCACCCTGCCACAGAAACCAACCAATCAGACAGGCCGACAGACCTTAATCCAGTGCGTTTAACCTTCCCCATAGGCATCATTATGTGTGGGGTTGGGGCGACAGGGGTCCATATAGCACAAAAGCCCGGGTCACTGCTTGGCTCGGCATCAAGGCCCTTGGTGGGGGGGTGGGGGGTTCAGGGACTCTGTGTGGGGCCGTTAGCCCTTCAGGTCGTAGGGGCCACAATGTGGCCTTGTGTCCTGTTCCACAATGGCGGAGCGCTACTGATAAGACCTGCGGGGAGGGGTAGGTTTGAAATGTACCTTACCAGCACCTCTGACCTCTGCTGGCTAATTGATTTATCACCCTGAAACCTCGTATCCTCCTCTCTCCTCCACTGCCACTGTCTCGCTCTGCTGTGTAATTAAAACGAGAGCATGACCAGGCTTCAGCACACACCTAACCCCCCCACCCCCCACCACGATGATTTTGTGCTGCATCCCAATGCCAACCCCTCCCCGAAAACTGCGCCTTAAATCACTGTTGGCTTCCACGCACCGAGCGGAATGTAATCACGGGGCAATTTACAGCCACAACCATTTTACGCGTCCGTGCCATTTTGTCGGAACGAGTCACGTCGGGGTCCATCAGACACTCTAAAAAGATATTGGCTTTTAGATGTTGACAATTGTCTGTGGAATACACTGCAATCCTCCTGCTGCTTACCAGCCGGGGGGGGGATGCTGGGTTGGAGAATTGAAGGATTGTGAACTCTGCATCAGTGTTTGACTGAGCTCCACTCTTTTGCGTCTTCGGGACAGCCCACCCTGTCACAATTGCAACGAAAGAGAAAACAAACCCTACAAATGCAATGAACAGCAGTGACGGGCCGTGGACAGAGGTCGCCGTGATGTGTTATTCTCATGGCATCTCCCTCACCTTTAAGGCTAGAGTATAAAATACGTCATAAATATCTATTTAACAGATGCTTTTATCACTTTCAAGCAACGGATCATCGAGACAGCAGGGTCAGTCAGTCCCTGGAGCAATTGAGGGTTAAGGGTCTTGCTCAGGGACTCCACAGTAACATCACTCGGCTGACCCTGGGCTTTAAACCGACGACCTTCCAGTCACAGGCCCAGCATCCTAACCCGCTCAGTCATACATTGCTCAAAATACACTCTGTCTTCATTACCGAGCAAAAAATCAGAAAATAGTAGAGACAACCAGAAACCCACATCCCTTCCTCCTGTTGTTAGTTGCTTCCACGGCGCCGTTTTATTGATTGCATTGCGTCCTCTGATTGGCTGACAGACGTGCAGAAAAATTAAAGGAACAGCAAGGGATAGGGTTCAGTAATTTCCCCGAGGGGGAAGAGACATGCTCCTTGTGCAAAGAGATGCAATTAAAATGCAGTCAGAGCTGTCGCAGCCATTGAGGAATGGCGCATATCGATTAGCGTGACGCTGTGGCTTAGCGCCATGCTAAGTTACAAAACTCATCCAGAGAGAAGATCCCATATACCTGTGTTAATACCACCTCTTTCACCTAGTCATACAAGGGTCAGCATTAATAAGCAGGATCTTGCTGTTAAATTTGATTCATAGCCTAGCTATACAATGTGTCAACAGCTTGGAGAATCATACTTTTGGGATTGTTTGGACATGGAAAAATGCAAAGGCATTAAGGTCTATTTTCATGTAAAATGGCAGGGAAGGCAATGCGACAATAGGTTTAAAATACACAATCTTGCCTAAACCCGGGCAGACCGCCAACCCTGTCAGGAAACCGTAATGAAGTCCTTAAGACATAATTTTGGGGGCCCGATGCAAGCGAGGCTGTGGCTGTCAGGAGAAGCTCTACCAGTAATCCGCATTTTAAGTCCTGCTAGAGACAGTTTACGTAACATACTGCCGGATAATCTGATAACTTAATTCATCTACCAGCACCGGCAAGAGAAAACCATTATGGCAAGTTTCATCAACAGAACAAGTTCACTGTCGCTTAACGATGAACAACGGGCCAGGTGGAAAAAAGACAACTGGAAAAATACATGAAAACCGTACTCCATCTCCAGGGAGCCCAATATCCAATCACAGGCGACAATGGGGCATGCTGGGATATGGTTCGCTATCTGGCATGACAGGACAGCTTTGGATTAGCCTGGCCTGACAGACAGGGCAGTGTTACTGGCAATGACACGAGATTAGATGATACAAGAAAACCTTAGATTGTATTACATCTACAGCCCCACCCTCACCACCCGACATACACACACCCACCCCTCTACATCCACCCCCTACTCATGCTGCTGATGGAAAGGCAAGACCGGGCCCGTGACTGCTCTCCTCTCCTCCCACCCCTGCTTTCTGATCGTTCAGAATAACCTCACAGCAGGATCCATAATCGACTAGACAAAAGGCGAACAGCTGGGGATCTGAGGCATCCGCCGCTGGGACTGGACTGACAGTCAGCTGTAAACCCCAGACCACAAAACAAGCACACAAATGGTTAAAATTAAAACCAGTGCGTGGCGCATGGGGGGAGGGGGGGGGGCAAATAATCATGCTGTGTGAAAACACTACATACATATAAAATAAACAAAAATATTTCATAGCTACATAAAACAGCTGCTCACTAACAGTTATGTAACTATATTCTAACCACAAATGTAAAATTAAATTAGCGAGAGAGAGGCTATATTAAGCTCAGAGCTTCTCTGAAATTTTACGCAAGAAGAGGCAAAGATGACATGAACCTGACCTAAAGCCAGAACATTCCGCGATCAGCGAGACAGCTCCGGTTTAGCAGCCTTAATGACAGCCGACACGTGGGCCCTCCAACCGCTAATCTGGAATAAATCACTTTAATGCTTGCTTACTTTATCCCATTGTTGCAGCCTTAGATATGCTAATAAAGGCAGCGGTTAGGAAATCCCACATGAGGATTATTCCCCGACTCACCGTCACTTACTCAGAGGACAAAAAAGAAACACTTAAATCCTGCTGACTGCCCCCGCATACCCCCTCGGACCCCCCCGGACGTCTCTTTCTTTCAACTTATTTCCAGGAGCTTCTCATCTTACAGCAAGACGGCGAGCCGAGCTCTGGTTCCTGGGAGGCTGCTGGAAATTGGCAAGCCCTCCCAATTAGATGCTGGATTTCCAAGCGGCTCTAAATATAACTGAAATCCGGCAACAGACATCAGCTGCAAATCTGAGAAAATCAATTATGGCTTTGGGGGGTGGGGGAGGGAGGGGGCAAGAGACATTTATTTATTTGTTTTTTTTTTTTCGTTTTATTTCTCCTTTCGCTGTGGGAAAATATATCCTCCCAGACATAGCAAATCGACTTCAGAAGATTCATCCATTCATCCATCTTCTAACTGCTCGCTTGGGGGCAGGGGTCTTCTGATCATTTTCTTTTCCATTATTTCATTTATAATAAAATAAATTAAAATAAATTTAAATGAAACTGATTCTTTGAATGTGAGATGATGCATGATGGCTTTAGAAATTAAAGATGTTTATCTGAACTGGCCACAAACCCTCCGAAATTCAAAACCCACCCATCTGAAAAGCACTCGGGTCCAGATCGGTCTAGTTGGGTACCGAGAGGCCTCCCCCCCCCCCACACTCCACATTCTTTAAAACCCTCCATTGCTGCTGCTCAGGGTCGCTTGAGAATCTCGGGTTGTGTGTTATTATTATTTCGCAGCTTTGCCACGGTCACGGAGCCTGCCGTAATTTTCTCGCAGCGCTCAAGGATGATGCCTTGGCTCAGCTCGCTTAAACATCACGGCCTCCGGTGAGTCAGCGCCCCGACCTCGCACGGCATCCCCTGTCGGCCCTGACTGAGGCCGCTCATTGTCCCAAGATTCCCAGCAAGCAGACGCTCACGCAGTATGTGTTGCCACTTCCGCAAGACGACACCCTTCTTGCCCCCCCCCCCCCAAAAATCGCAAAAAACTTTAACAACGCAGCATGCCGATAGATGAGATGTAATGGTTACTTACGGAATGGACCAACTGGAATGGATGGAGGGTGGTGATGGAGAAGTGGGAAAAGGGAAAAAAAAACAAATAATGAGATGGGTTGGACTTTCTGATCAGACAAGCAGAGACAAAGAAGGATGAGTGTAATTTTGCTGGTGGGGCGACGTTTTGGCTCCGTCACAGGCCTGGGGCCCCGCGTTTCAGAGCCCCCCCTTCCAGGGCCCCCCTTTGGGCCCGCCACTTAGCTCGCAGTCAGTACGCTCCATAAATATTTCAGCTACCCTCCGCAAAACTGAATCATCTCCCCCGTCGGCTGTCGGATGGAATAATCCGCTGAGTTTACCGCGGGGCCCCTTTCTCTGGGGCTCGTGGAATATTCATAATGAAAAAGAATGGGCTCTCTGCGCGCCCTGCCATGTTTTATAAAACACAGACGAATCTGAGTAAAACCCTTTTTAATCGCGCGTGGCAGCCACAGATTAATGGCAACTGCCATATTAATTTCCCTCTTTGCCCGGGTGTGCCGGGGGATTTCAGAGGTTTGAAGTATGGAGGTCTGTACCACCAGGCTTTAAAAATAAAAGGGGAAGGAGACTGAGTGGATTTCAGTGGATTTAATTTTTTTTAATGTGGATGTACAGTGTCACGTGTTTGTGTGACAGAGACGGACCGCAAGGATCCAAAAAAATAGATGCTATGAAGTCATCCCAATGAACCGAAATCTATTTTTTTAACAGCCTAATCTGCTTAAAAACCAAACTGCGCTATAAAGTCTTGTTCATAATTGATTTCCATCTGGATTTCAGTTTTAGTGCCGTCGCATTAAGAATCATTAATTGCATTTAAATGGGATTTAATGAAAAGTTCTCAAAAAGACATACAAGGGAGGGCGTGTGGTAAAAGTCAGAGATCATTAACTCACCATGAACCTGCAGGGTTCCGGAAGCTTCTGCCTTGCCCACGCTGTTCTCCGAAACACAGGTGTAGGTGCCCTCGTCTTCCGCGCGCACCTGTGTCAGTCGCAGACTGTTGTCACTGCGGATCTCAGACCTGTGGAAACCAGGGGCCTCATTTATCAAAGCTGCGTACGCACAAATAGACTCTTGAAATGTGCGAACGCAACTTTTTATGGAAAATCCGACATTTATCAAACAAAGCTTGAATGAGAAAAAAAAATGTGAACCGAAACTCAGGAGGAAGTGTATGCAACATTCTGGACAAATCGGTAAAAAGGCAACTCCCATTTTAAAGGAAACCTGTGAAATGCCAAATATGGATGTATATTATGTACTTCAAATATTATAATAATTCTTAATTCGATTTATTTTATTCTGCAGGGATTCTGTTGTATTTGCTCCATAAATTAATTTGCTATTTCAAATACTATGTCTTGTCACCTTCCCATGAATTTAAAATGAAAACGAGTTGCATTAAACGTGAATCTGGTGTCAGACATTCGCATGCATGAATCGACATATAAAAGGCATTCTTGCTAGTGACTACCTAAATGGAAAGATCAGAAGGGAATGAGTTTTCCTGGACCATCAAGATTTTTACTAATTTGTTCACTGTGTGCACTATGTGTAATGTCACTTTTCCTGTTTTGCATTGAGTGTATGTTTCCCTACGCTGTGCAAAATACACCTGTGCCATATATACATGTTTGGAAAAAAATCAATAGAAAATATTAATTTCTAAACATTTTTTGTTTGGGATAAATATGTTTAGGCACCCAAATATATCATTTTGTTGTGTCCCTTCCTCACACTGTTCAAAATGATTGGTGTTTCATTTACAGCTGCTATCATCAGACAGTCAACCGGGAAGGCTTTATTTGCATATTATATTAGCATGCAGCTCATTTGCAATGACTATTATTGGTCACTTGTGGCCAGAAAATGAGCAGGGTTTCAGGTCCCTGCATGTTTATGCATTTAGATAGTTTTGACATCTCTAAGCATATGCCAGAGTTGATAATCAAAATTTTTTTGGTGCGTACACATTTTTCTTTTCTTTCTTTTGCATTTTCTCACAGTGAAATTATGTAATGTTTGGTAAATGAGGCTCTGGGAGCGGCCAAGTTCAGGGAGATCAGACTATGGGTGTCCGTCGACCCAGGATCTATTACACCCCAAGTAGAATTATAGTGGCTGCGATATCAGCACTAAAATATCCAAATCAGCCTCTTTGAGGAAACTTCAGGAAGTAACAGGAGACAATATAAGCCTTGATATTACTGCTTGGATGAAACAGCTACTCTAATCAGATCAAGTTTTTTGTATGAATCCAGCAGAACTGGAAGGAAAATTTGATTTGAGCTACTTTCTGCAGAAATACATTCACAGCCTGGATGAGAAGCCAGTCCATTGCAGGCGACACATACTCACTGTCAGCAATTTAGTGACCCCAATTAACTGCGTATCTTCGGACTGCAGGGGAAGACTCTCACAATACAGGGAGAACATGCAAACTCCCCCCACACGGAGCAGGGATTCAAACCCCCACCCCAAGAGGCAGGAGGCAGTTGCGCTACCCCCAAGTTACCGGACAGCTCTCGACGGCATTCAGTCTCAGTTACCCCAGGACCCTTTTCTGGGGTGAATTCTCGGAACGCATTTCTTTCATATAGTATTACAAAAGAACAATTTCTCCCCCTGCAGCTGTGATGCTTGAGGAATGAGCTCAGGGTATGGCCCCTATTCCTGTGGTTTCTTTAGGTAAGCTGGCAGCTTAGAACTGCACAGGAATAAATATACCATCCATCCATCCATATTCTAAGAGCTTATCCTGAAAAGGGTCATGGCGATGGATAACGGTCCTTCTGAAATAAGCTTCTCAAGGGGTGCACGACTGTAGCAGTACTCCATAATTTAATAAACAAAATCCCGCCTTGGATATGTGCAAATAAATGTATAATAGGTCACTATTCAGCCCTCTGAATAAATGTGTGTTAATTCCTTTAAATAGTGTGTTTTCATTCATTTCCATTAAAATCATAAATCTCTGGTAACACTTTTGCAAACAGTTGTTTCCTGCTAAAGCCGGTTTTATGCTCAGAAATCGGACAGGCCGTCCCTCGCGGTGCCGATCCCGTCCCAAAACTCACCGACCCCGTGGCAGCTCCCCCTCCTCCCGTCGCCAGCGCACCGTGGGGTTCGGGTCGCCGTGAACCTCGCACAGAAAGTCCACCGTGTCGTCAGCCAGCACCACCTGGTTCACCGGCTTCCGCACAAACACCGGGCGCTCTGTCAGGAGGTATGTAGGTCGTGTGAGGGTCACCTGACACATGGGTGTGGCCAAGGGGGGGAGGAGGGGGGGGGTAAGGTCACGAGGGTGAACCAGCTCACCAAAAACCACCAGCTCGGCAGGGTCGCTGTCCTTCTCGCCCACCATGTTGGTGCCCACGCACACGTACATGCCTGCGTCGCTCTTCCTCGTGTTAGAGATCATCAACTTGCCTCCCCGGATCTGAAATGTAATCCCATCCCACCCAAAAAAAATGGGCCAATCAGTCTCAGACTGAGGACAACGATTTGCCCAAGGCGCCACCAACGAGGACGGCACCAAACCTAAAGTCAGACAAATGACACCCCCAGGGAACTTAGATCGCACTTATCTGAGACCGTTTCCCCTGAAGAATTGCTAGATTATCTCTAAACGATTCGCCTGACATTGAGGACGCCCTTAAAATGGCCAAATTCAAGCAAACATATCCGAACCCCATTTAGATAAGCTGCAGGGACAACATGTGTGTTTGTTCTGTAAAACCAGTGCTCTCGGGTCACTGGAAGAGCCCCGCTTTATCTTTTTCACTACAGAGCGCATTAGGGAAGATGTGACTAGCTACTGGGGGGCAGAAGGCAGACTCACGGTGATCCTTTCGTCCTTGTCATTGACCCGCACGTTGTTCCTCTTCCAGGAGATGGTGGGCTCGGGGTGCCCCCGCGGGGGGATGCACTCCATCACCGCCGGCTCCCCCGCTGCCACCACCACGTCACTGGGCGTTTGCCGGAAGTCGTCACGCAGAACTGGCATGGGGAAAAACGCAGCTCAGGTGAGCTCATTCCAGGAGGGTGAAGCAGAACAACGGAGCAAACTTCTGCTGCAGAGCATCACAATTTACATAAATTGTGGAAAGAAATCAGTCTTTCATTCCTGACGTGGGGTGGGGTGTTCATGCTTAAATGCAAGCATCTCATCCCTGTATTTGAAAATAAAAGTGTCCTGGGATTTTTTTCTTACCCCTCCACCCCCCCGGGCTCCAATTTACTCGTCCGCCTGTTTGTCGTCTGCCTTTAATCCATCTTTTACCATTCAACATGCACAGTCTCCAATCCAATTTGAAAGCAGATGAAAAATGTAATGAAAAACAAACACTCTTAAACGCATTTGTGAACCCCCCGCAACACACACACACACACACGCACGCACACACCTCATCAAACATATCTGCCTGAAATCACAATTCCTCTCTGCTTGCACTTTTAGGATTGACCACATCATTGGAGCACCGAGTCCATATTTATATTTTATTTTATATCAGGATTTTGATGCATCTCAAGTTTGTTCATATTTACCATACTGCACCACCCCAAACAATGATTTCATTTCCTCCATCTGACATCCATGCCCCAGAGCTCGGGTTGGGATAGATGTTACTGAGAGGCTCTTTCCCTGAATTGAGGTGGACTAACGACCTGAGGCCAACGGCGGAGATCGAGATAGACCAAAAATATCGGCTCCACATGCCTTCTGCAGAAGAACCCGTGAGCAGCGCAGCCCTGCAAGGGTTTGTCGTCCAACTTGGCCCAGAAGCATGAACGGCACCACGGCCCCGTGAGTACTATAGTGAGAGCTGAATATCTCTGGGTTCCACTCCACCCCCCCAGCTTCAGCGAGCCGCCGCTTGTGGGATCACAGACCAGCCAACTGCTCACCAGAGGACCTACTGCTGTTTGTTCTAAGATACGCTTACATCTACATTTATTTATTTGGTTTTTACGTAAAAGCTACACGTAAACAAGCGTACAGATGTCAAGAGCTGACACAGATGTGCGTGTTGATATACTAAGCTTCCAGTCACTGCCTAGAAACAAGTGTGAGTTTCGGGGATGAGGAAATACAGAAGCACTGGTTCAAAACCTCACAAGTGTCATCAGAAACGCTAGAAGCTTGTCATTAAGTGGTCAGGTTCAGATGCCTTTCCTAGACACAAAGATACAATCAGCACAGAAATATCTCCCAAGACAGAACCTAAGCTAAGCTAAGCGGAATACAGAAGAGCAACTAGTAGTGCCAAGGTAACCAGTTCATTATGGAACTAGTCAACGGTAGAGAGGTGAAGGTGAAAAAGGAGTATATCCCCAACACAGCAAATACAGGAACATCACGCCGCCTCTCAGATCACCTTCCGCAGATGCCAACTTCTACAAACTCTTAGCGGGAAAACTCTCAGAGGATTAATATCTTATGAAAATCCGTGCATTTTTACACACGTTGCAGATTTTTGTAAATCTCTCTGAAGCAGGATTAAATTGAATACGGCCTCATCAAGGCATAGGCATGTTTTATTGATTTGAGAACTGTGTGTGTGTGTGTGTGTGTGTGGGGGGGGGGGGGG
>JAODUD010000107.1:18664147-18681964 GCA_026784285.1 Stomatorhinus walkeri
CCCCCCCATAATCTCTCTGGTCACACTGACATCTCCTTATCCACATTCAGCGTGATGGAAGTTCTGGGTACATCAAAGTCAGAGCCAATAACGTGACTGCAGTCTAAAGGCAGTACATTTAATGGATTAGTGCTCACAGTACCTTGATTTAATTCAGTTCCGGAGCACAGAGTCAAGCGAAAATGCCAGTATATTCCAGAGCAGAGCCATAAATCAGAAATATAATTGATGAATAGGTAACACTCACACTCCTAAAATATTAGATTAAAACACTGGAGTTGCAACCATTTCAAAAGCAGACGGGATAGTCATTTTATGCTGAACGAGATGCTCCAAAATTCTCTATAAGTATATTTCTAAAAGCATGTTGCGTACTGCATCAGCCAGAAGAACACCTATAATTGTTTGCTTAACCTCAAATTGCTAACACCAATTTAACATGTTTTGTCAATAAAAGCAGTAATTCTAAAAGAGTCATTGACTAACTGTAACATGGAACACGGACACTTGAAAAACCCTTTGGTCACAACATGAAAAGCACTAAAATGCTTTATATCGCTCGGTCTGGTTATTATTTTTATGGAGGTGTGTCACGATTGATTATACGAATATGGAGCTGCGTTTAAACTGGAACACCACTAGAACATTACTTTAGTCATCGCCGAATGTTTATTCTCTTTAACGACATTTAAGCAAAAACTCACATCGGATCAGGTTCAAGTGTGTTGATCTGCCGGTTACTTGTAATACAGAGAATAAATATTTCACTTTGGTTCGGTATACAGTACACATATTTTCTAATTGCCAACCAGATAAGCACACTGCCATTTTAAATTGCTGCATTTTACTAGACAGACGATTTAATTATTTTAAATGTAGTTCGTAAATTCAAAAGCATCGCTACACAGAAATGCTGGACAATATTCTACATGCTATATAGTTTCTTGGATTTTCTTTCGAAATACTGTCTGTCAGAATTTAAATACTTCAGTGGATTCACTGAAATTTGTATCTTTATTTGCTTTTTTGCTTGTTTTGATTATTCTATTCTACATGTTTACATTGGTCATTTTCTGTGAATGTAGACATGATCGTTATTTTTGTTTTCATTATTGCCTACTGTTGTCTTGAGAATTAATAGTTAGCCATAAAACGATGGCACTGCGACATCGTGCGTTCATTTTTGGTATTACACAGAATGCCCCAATTAGTTTCCAGTTTAATTCGTCACATACACAATTATTTACAGTACTGCACCGCTGTTCAGTAAAATCCCTTTCCATCTGCTCCTTGGATTGTGCTTAAGGAAGTGTGTAATACAAAAGCAAAAATCAAAGCTGTTTAACAAGACATAAATATGAAATATTATGATAATAGAATAACGAAAATATCAAAATGCATACATTTACAAAATATGAAGCAGGTTATCAGCCACTGAAAAGATGTGAGATAGTCTAACTTTTTTGGAAATAATTTTCAGTTTTAAAAACTTAAAAAGACATTGCACAGAAGGGCACCGCACTTTCTTAATTTTCAATAAAACGCACAGAAATTCGTTTCGAAGTGCAGCCAAAAAAGGTGATGTCAGAGTGGGGAGCGCGCGCTGCCGCACCCATCACACAGCAGAAGGAGGATGAAAATAACCTGCTGGATTATTATTGTATTAAAGCCTTCTGATGTGTACTGGATTATTATCGATTTATAACAATCGATATTTCAGTGCCCCGGGTGGAGGGTATAATTTTACAGTAAATAGTTTCTTGTTATTATTGTTTTTGCTGTTATTCCCGTTGCTGTTCTTGGTGGTCTGCCTAGGGGGCAGTTGATTTTTGGGTCACTGTAAGACCCTAAGCCAGAGAGGGAGGCTATTTAAGGGCATGTCTGGGCGGCTTCTGCTTGCTAGACGTGTTTTTCGGTTGGGATTGTGGGTTGTGTACAAACTGCTAAGGTGTGTTTGTAATTGACATCCATTGTTAAAATATTTATGGAGAACGTCTATTTTTTATTAGTGAAATACTACAACATATTTAGCCTGTGTAACTTTTTGTAAATGATTTGAGTTTTTTTTAACTGGTCAGAGGTAGTTTTACTGAAAACCGTTTAATGCCTTTGAGCATGAACCCAAATTGTGACCCTGATCCCAAATGTCTGTGAATGTGTGGAATTTGTATGTCCTCTATATGTCGTGCTGGATTCCTCCCACAGTCCAACGATGGTGTTAAGATAAATGTTCTCCACATTTTATGAGTGTGTTTCTAGACACCAAACCCGGGTTCTAGCGCCTCTGTTTATGTGATTATTCCTAAATCTACCGCAAGGGGGGAGTCAAAGCCTTTCTCCTCACATAATATTGATTTTTTTTTGCCGGAGCAGCATTCACATATCTCGATTACCAAATCAAACTGAAAGAGATGAAAAAATGAACCTATTCTTTTCATTTCTTCAGACTTTTGAATTAAATTGAATCAATAGATGTTATTCTCTGACATTTCCCATTTCATTTTTATATTTATTTAAAAAATGACAGTCTTTTCCTTGCTATTCAAACATCTCTTACTAAATACAAAAAAAATCTTCCTGATACATTTTATGGTTTACGCACAACTGCCTACAAGCCTAACAAACGCACACCAAGAATTACACTGCACTTGTGTTTTAAAACCTCTGCCCTTGTAGTTACATTGTAGAGGGACCTGTTGCACTCAGAATAGTTACTTCTGCAACCATCCATGCACTTTAGCCACTTGTTTGTACTTGGCTTCTGTTACATTTCTGCTGTGTTTCATGTCATGCAACTGGGAAAGTGTGTATTACGACTGCGCTACATTTACTCCTCAAGGGTCGGAAGCTGGGCTCTTAGGATCATTGGTGACTCCACCGACGTGTAACCTGTTAAGGCTGCTGAAGTCTAAGAGATACTTACATCCACAAGCAGTAAGACTTCTCAACATCAGTAAATAATGGGCAACCTGCACAAATTCTGGTTTAAGTCATTGTGACTAACACAATAATTTAGTTTTTTCTCATCATGTTAACGTACCGACAAACTCTCTCTCCTCTAATCTCAGCCACTCCCTTTTCAGCCTCTACATGCATTTTGCACACTCGCCTACCCACCTTGCATATTTGCACCCACTAACACACTAATGTTGTGATAATTATTCATCTTGTTTTATTTATTGTAAATTTACTTATTGTCTTGTTATTTGTGTTTTTCGAAACTTTTTTTTTACTCAACTTCATATGATTGTTCATTTCTGTTTTGTTTCTTTCCCTCATATATTATAAGAATTGTGTGATATCTTTCATTGTATTATATTGTCAGGCCTGTCTTGTACTGTCCTTTGGATTTATGACAAACATACCTCTCCGCATGCATTTGCCTTCTTTTGGGATTATCTGTATCCATCTATCCATCCATCCTTAACCTACGATCTGCCTGGATTCAAACAACCATCTGGCTATTGAATCTTCAGAGAAAATCTTTCTCACGTAACGTCTCTGAAGCTGCACCCTTCCCACAGTGGCACACTGAGCCACATTAACATCTCGGCCCTCTTTCACTTAGAAACACAAGGCTGTTTCAGTCTTCCGCTGTGTGGGTCTGAAAACCTGTGGACTTCCCCCAAAGACTTGGTCCCTCCTGCCCTGCGCTATGACCCACGAACGGATCCAAAAGGAACTCTCCAGTCTCCTCTGTGTGTCACCCCTGCCATACCTTACAAATACAGGAGACGGCCCTGTTTTCAGGCCAGCAATCCCATCTCTCCTCATCTCACCACAGTGCAACTAGACAACAGCAGCGCCCGGAGTGGCATGGGGGCTAATCCCTGTGCTGACTAACTCCCCCTGGCTCCCCTTCTTGCCAGCCCCCCACCTCGTGACCGTCTGTCCCGTGTAAGCGGAAGAGGGATTTCCGAAAATGTCAGGTGCTTTGATGAGCAGATATCAGAGCTGACCTTCGACCCTGACATTTTCTTTCAAGTGCAGGCGGCCAGCCTTTCAAATGCAAAGCAACCAACACAAATAATCAGCGAGGGGGTTAGGGAACCCCCCCCCGCCCCACCTACTGTCACCCCATACTGTGTCTGAGCTGTGCTCTAATTGGCAGGATAAATGTTTTTGCTCTCTGGCTAATTGCTGGAGGTGGCTGACAAACCCTTTAAGAGGTCAGTACTGAAAGGTTACCTCTATCCCTGTCTTACGCCCACCGTCTACACAGGCTATACACATGTACAAGTGAGGCAATTTCATTATCCTGGGGTTAACACATACTATTATAACAACTCAGCTGATGTAAATATTGAGGTGCTCACCTCTGGATTTTATTCATCACTGACACTTTTTCTAAAGCAGTTTATAGAACTTGAAGTATAATGGTATTACTTCATTCACTCATATTCTGTCGTGTCAAGTGATGTGACAAACTGAATTGATTCGAACGAATCTGATTCAACTCTGTACGGTTTCGTGCTCATGGGCGCAGATTCTTGTAGGATTTTTGTTGAGTGCAGTAACTAATGCCATTTGACACCTCCAGGAGGCAGTATGCACCTCCTATATTGGGATAGTCAAGTCCCAATTGATCCACACGGCCTCCCCACTAGTCTTAACTGCCCACAAAATCAATTCACTTCTGACTCCTCCATACCTTTCATGCTTCTGTCGCCTTGCTCCTCAACATCCGACTGGAGCGTCTTGCTGACAAATGCTCATCTGACAAACTTCAGGAACAAAGCGATACTCATAATAAGCATGAACTTCAGGCTGGCTTGGTGCTCCATCTATAGCGTATCGCTATTTATCCAGCAAGTCCCTTCAGCTTCACCTTCGCCCAAAACCTTTTCTTGAAATCTGAAACAGCTTGCCGAGTCGCTCATGTATTTCATTAAACTGCTTTTTTTATCTCTCTAAATGTTCTGAAGGATTTCTAGTAGATTTTTCCACATGAAACTTCCTTAACTTTCTTAACCTTCCTAAATTTTCTTACTATTTCACTTTTTTCGTGTTTCAAAATATCACATCCATGAAATATGAAACAAGAACAAATATTAATAATGTAGTATTAGTAATAATGTATTATCTAGAATAAGTGGATTTTGTTTAGTAAAACGATTTATTTTGTAGATAACACAAAAGATCTTTTGAAAGGTCCAAAGGATGTTGGAAAAAATAGTGGAAAAGAGAGGGGCTACGGCACCACCTAGTGGCTAGAAATGGTACCACAAGATGAACACCCTGAAATGATGTATGGTAGGTATTTGTTTATCCAGGCTAAATGCTACTGGATTTCACCACATGCCTCTCATGCCAGGGGTGCAGCTTGATGGAAGTGTACAGATTTACAGAGATTATGTACGGAATGATTTTCTCTTAAGATTCAATAGCTAAATACTGTACATGCGGCTACCCTAAGAAACCCAGGGTTAACCGCTGTGCTGCAGCGTGTGAGTGAACGGCAGTGGCGGCGATCTGAGCAGGAGGTGGCAGAGCTGGAGGGGAACAGGGGGCAGCCTTCGCCACGGAAATGCACGGGGCTGTTTCACAGAAAGGTCAGGTGGCATCGATCGGCGTAAATAAGGTATGAGAGAGGAATAAAGAGCCAGGGGGGTGATAGGGGGCCCCTGCACAGCTGAAAGAGATGGGACTGTGCTGGACAGGGGGCAGGTGCCTGGTGGGAAACCATCACAGACACCCACTGGCTTCTACTTGCGCCTTCTGGTGAGCTGTGGAATTGAATTCCCATCAAAAGTTAGCCTGTTCTACGAAATCTCACGTCCTTCACCTTTGACCTCCCCTGCTACATTTCTGTCCTTTTCAAGCGGTCTCTATGACAACAAGAAGATACGTGAGGTTTTGTGGATGACCTGAAGCATAGCTAAGCATACAAAATTCTTTGGACTGCATGGAAGAATATTCTGAGTGGACGGCACTCTTCTGCTCTCAGAACAAACATCAACTGGACTTTGTGTCGGCCATCCCACTGTCAGCAACTTTGTATGCAGCAAACACAGATCTTCATGAAAACATCTGACCATTTTGCAATTAACCCATATTTCCCTCAACACCAGGAACAAAATCAGATTTCAAATGTATTTGCAGCTGCCAGAAAGCAATGTGCCTCTGGATGCGGTTTTATTTTAATACAAACTCTACTGTGTTTTTTTAAGAAGGCCTCCTGTGAATGCTCTATTTGTTAGTCATTTTTTTACATTTAACATTTATTTAATAGATGCTTTCATTTAAACTGACATATAACTGAGTAACCCGAGTAAGCCAAAACCTGGAGCAAAAGGGCCTTTTTCAAGAACCCAACGGCAAAATAATTCTGTCAACCACAGGATTTGAACCAGCAAGCTTCTGAGTACGGGGTCAGTATCCTAACCTACAGAGCCAAACAGACCCTGACTGATTGAGCCACATGATTCTGAAGTAAAGCCGCAACCAACAGGACCAGCTGAACTGAATTAATGGAACTTGAAGCTGACTGTATTCGTGAGACAGGCTTCTTCACGCATAAGCGTCTCACGATTCACCAATGAAACTCGTGTTTTTAGCAGATTCTGCCATCTCACTGCAGCGAAATGCAAATCTCACGGGCTGTCATGTGGCAAAACCAAATGAATGATGATACATTGCATAGTGAATGTAAAAAAGAAATAATCTGATCAGCTGCTTTTACCATCACTGCCCCCTGGTGGTCATCATGCGTAAGGAGAGCCCACCATTTTTTTGATAGCTCAGTGTTATCAACAGATTTTAGTTACAATTTTTTTCACTGCAGCTAGGATGACAATAATTACATGTATTCATTTATATGACTCTTTTTATCCAAAGCGATTTATAGTAGGAGGAAGGGTTAGAGTTTATGCACTTCCTGGCATTTGTGCAATGCTGTACTTGTGCTACAGGAGCTGGGACTTTGAGGCAGATTGCTTATCAACACGGCACACTTGGAGAAGCAGCCACATTGCCATCTCCACAAGGTGCCCTGGTCTCTATGTATGAAGATATATGATGTTTGAATGTCAACACATTTGAAAGAAACCACTACACTTGCTGCATGCCTCTGATCCATACATGGCACCTATCTTTAATCAAAAAAGGGATGTTGGGAGGTGCATTATGGATGCTGCATGATTTTATAGAGCGGCTCTTTGTGAGAGTTTCAGTTACAGCTTGACAGATGACATGGCGGTCGGCGGCAGGCAAGGGTGTCACAAGGTGGATGAACTCGCGTTAATGGAGAAGCTGGGAATGAACATCTGGGAGAGTCATTAAAGGTGTCCACACGCCTACCACCTAGTAGTGCCGTAAAAATAGACCTCTGTCCCTTGCTTCCTGGTCACGACCGCCATCAAGACCTGGTCACACCCTCAGAGGCCTAGATTAGGTTCTAATGCTATAAGGCTGGGTTGGACTGGTGGTGTAAAAACCCGTAACCCTGCCATGATCCACAAGGCATCGGGCTTCCGCACACAGAATTGACACACTAATGAAGAGCCACCAGAGAACATTCTTGTAGGTAATCACACCCAGTCTCAAGCATCACCGGTTCCTACGCACTTTCTTCCTTCAACCCTGTACGAGTGACAAAGCGGGGCTCGCCGCCGACTGAATGCCAACGAGCCAGCTCATTAGAATAACAACATGATACCGGGCGGAATGCAATTACTTTGCAGGAGCGCTAAGCCATCCCCTTATTTTGTGGCTTCTGAGCTAGCTGCAGCTAGCGCTGTGAGTCTGCATACAAATGCCAGCTGACCGTGGACCCCAAGCAGAGGGTCAGTGTAGCCAAGACAGCCCAGAGATCAAAAGCTGCACTTTCCGGAGCGCTTTTTCTCTCTTAATTGGGCCCGTCAGACTCACACACTCAGTCTTAGAGACACCAGCACCCGCAAATGGACAGCACTGATTCTATCACACGCCTCTCTCCCTGCTTTTGATTCCTCTGCCGCTGCCATGGAAACCACATCATCATCAGAACCCCCCCCCCCAAGCCCATGCCACATGAATGGACAGAGGTCCTCTCGGCTTGGGAAATCAGACTAATAAATGGCTTTATGCTAATAGCCCCAGTCATCGGAGCGTGTAGCTGCCAATCCTAATCCACCTGTTAAATTTCTATTAGGGGGCGAGTCAGTGAGAGCACTCACCCAACGCCGGAGCACCATTCCTCCACACGGAGGAAAATTGGCTGCTCCGTGGCCACAGTTTCCCAGGGAGAACACAGCTCCTGTACAGTCACAACCCCAGCCGTGCCTCGGACCTGCCCATTGCTCTGGCTGATCTGCACTATGGTGACCTGGCAACTCTTACTCTGTGGTATAAAAACCCCAGTCCTGGTCTATCACTCATTAAAACAAAACTGGAATCAAAAAGGGTTCAATCTGCTGACTAGTTTGACGCTCTAAGAAATATGAGCGCTGTCATGGAATTACTAGCAATCTGAAGGATATAAAAAGACGGTTTGAGACATTTGTGGGCCAGAAGGGAATATGAGAAGACGAGATGCAAAATAGTCTGATGGAAAGACGTAGATTTGGGTTTGGCTGGTAATGATGGCTGGTAAAGTCTACAGCGTGGTAAAGTTTTTCACTGGACATTCGCTGGACAACCAGTGTTACCTCCCCTTTAAAAATGGCACCTCCAAAAATCATTAATGTTACATTTTCTGTTTCAGGGAAATATACAGATTATACTGCAACATGGTACATCAACTGATATGTTCAGTTTTTTCTTCTTGTTGTGAAACCGGCATTAGAGGCACAACCTTTTGTAAGGAACCATCTAGGCTACTACTAGGCTAATGCATTCAGTACCAATGAGAGAACCAAGCATTAGTTGATACTGAAACAGTTCTCCTATGCTTTTCCAACATTCAAAGCTCTGAATTGCTTTCAAAAAGAACATACAATCTGAGTTGCCTTTTTAAGTGAGACTAATTAAATAAATCCTAAAAACGACAGGAATACAATCATTTCACATATATACTAAATCAATTTATAACACTTGAAAGGTTGTCGTAGCCATTGCATTGAATTTAGAATTTTAGAAAAACCTCATACAACTATAAAATTATTCAGTCTATATTTTGTAAAAAAAAAAAAAAAAAGACTAAAAATAAAGCAAATCAATTTCTGTTGTTTGAAAGATCGTAGTAGCTGTCACATAAAATTTCTTATTTATTGGTTTTGCAGAAAAAGCTGCATAATGAAAACAAAACACAAACATCGGCCAGCCAATATATACAGAACACATGTATAGAATCTGTATGTTCTCCTGAAACGGGAAATAAGACAGTGTAGTGATTTGGGAGGGTGGAGGGTCAGTAAAGGGGAGGTAATGCCAAATATCCAGCCAATGTCCAATATAAAACCAAAGATATCATGCTTGTCCCCACCATTGTTGCGGAAGTACAGTCTATGTGCAGGGGGGCAGGGGGGGGGGTCTTGAGACTGATTTGGTCTCTGCCAATGCTGGTGTTTAAATGCTTAACAATCTTGTTATTGTCTTATTTCAGTAGAAATAGATGAAACAGTATAATAATACTAATAAAAATCCACAAATCTGTAAGGACACTGCAGACAAATAATTAGGCAAGCATTTCCGTAGCACATATCGCCACTTAGTGGCCACCCAGAAAAACTACACTCCCCTGAATTAGCACCTGGGGAGAGGAGTCTGTCTAAAGGCAGGGCTTTTGTGGTAAGTCTTACGCAGTGCTACACTGGTGAGTTTAATTTAAATTATCATAAATTTTAATATGTTCAGAACTTCAGTATGGCGACGTACTATTTTGGCTGCTGCGTAAAGGTTCTTCCAGTTCTAGAGAATCAATGTAATACAAACAGACCCTGTGTGAACTGCCACATTTCAGTTTAGTGCCAGTTGTTTTGGGTGCAGTTGACCAGTTGGCTCCAGTCCACACTGGAAAAGCAGCCCAGTGCTGAAACGCTGGTAGAAAAAGCGGCGATTCAGTCATCATTTCGCTCCTCTCTCCAGTTTTTGCCACAGGCTTAAATGAATCCCACTGCTACCAAATCTGAGAGAAAATGGTTGGGTATAGAACAGCATATATGCTTCAACCAAACAGGCTGTAGTCACGACGATGGTTCTTTGATTACGGTTGTGTTGGGTACAGACTTATCTCTGGAAATCACAATGAAGTCATTTTAACTACAGTACTACATTATGATGAATTTATGATCTTTCTTAAGGCCTTGCCATCCCCACAATCGAACTGAGAGATTTACCGTGCCCAGCCTGTAGGTGTCAGCAGCGGGTCTGATGCCGGTGCTGGGAGGTTGCGTAAATAATTGTATTTATACACTAACTGTAGATAAACATGAAAACGACACAAATCGATATGATATGTATGCAGTTATGCCTTTAGGACATACTTTGATTGTCATTTATCTTAACATAATTGCTTGCACTCTTCATGGAGGCCAATTTGTAAAATGAAAGCAAATCGTTACAAATCTGGAGACATGATTTTAAAATAGGCTGCTGTGCATGAATAGAATCCCAGTCCCAGGCAATATAATGCAGATCTCATCTTATGTTGTAACTGGAACATTTGAAAACGACTGCAAAAGATATATATATATGACGTCATCTTACGATGCAAGGATGATCAGGGGTTTGTATGCATCCTTCACATTTATGCCTAGAAGCATGAGAGTTGAATCTGAATCTCCATACACACTCACTGCTATAATTGCCTGGGTAATTATGGCTGAGGTCACTATGGCGCCCCCTCTCGGTATAACCATACATTGCTTATGCGAGAATAAAAAGATGAAGGTGTCCACTGTCGGCTGTCTTTCTTGTCCCGAATCTGGTTCCCGGGGGAGACACAGCGTAAATCCGTAAGGGCTGACAGCGTTGGCCCATAATGACTTAATTAGTGTTTAAGTGTGAAATGCTTATTGATCGGCTGCGCAGCTCCTCTCCGCAGGCTGCGATTACATGCAGGGCGAGAGTGATTCATCACGTTTGCCAGCGTCTTGGCATCCTCCTCCCGCATTAACAGCCCAGGCTAATTAATCAAACTTTCATATGCGCGCGTTCCCACCACTGTCACATTCAGGAATCGACGGCAGTAATGAATTGTGCAAAAAAAAATCTGAATTAAAAATAAAAAACACGGATGAAACCGTTCGTGCAGTATTGCCACTCACGTTCTCATTTTCTTCAGAATGACACAAGAATCACAGGTCACAATTCAATATTCTCAGTATGTAAGTGAAATAAGGCAAGTCATTCTAAATTAACCTAGCGTTGAAAACGTGCTGCTTGAAAATGAATAAAAAATAAGATGACACCCCCGTAAATAACCTGTCATCTCCAAAATTTTACAAATCCGAAACACCATATTTTCCCTCACATATTGAACAGCTGTGGTGATCGCAGCATTGATGAAACGGTTTTTAAAGGCACATTTAAAACCTTTCGGATCATGAAATTAATCATTAGTGGGTTTGCTGTATGAGAGGGTCTGGCAGCTTGCTGTTTGAATAGCTTAGAATCCAGATCTCAGTAGCAAGAAGCCAGTCCTCAGATGTATACAGGGTCATGAAAAGAGCAGCTGATTTGCTACGCGCATGCGCGACGTGGGCGGTCCGTATCTGTCGTCGAGATTAAGAATTTATGAATTGTATGAGAAACTTTAATAACAAAAACCGCATATGGTACCTGCAAAAACACACTCATGAAACACTCAGGGGGTAATTGGGGTTGTGTTCCACACTGTACAAATGTGTATGCGTGTGCCTGGGTTGCGTGCATTGGGCAGGGGAGCCCACTGGCCAGGGAATGAAACTGATTAAAATAATAATGCTGGGAGCAGATGTCCAGACTCATTTAAAAACACTGCGGGCTCCCCATTTGGCCTTGTGGCCATTGACTTGTGTCAGAGGACTAGAGACAAATGAACTCCTTTGCCATCTGATGATGAGGAGTGGACCAGGGGTCAGAGTGCCCCTTTCTGACCCCCTGTCATCGGCACAATTAACCCCTCACTTTCATTGACTTCACGCCTGTTTGAGGATTCCCCCTAGCGGGCTGTTTGACGCAGCACTGGTGTGTGTGGTGCCATAACAAGGCTGACAGAGGTGCGTGTCATGCAGTTACACAGGGGTACATGGTGTCCTAATATACCATGACGAACTTCTGTAAAACCTGAACAAACTGTAACTCAGGTGTACACATTATTCTAACACACTGTAGTATGGGCTTGTGTAGTGCTGGAATATGGTGTGTGTGTGTGACACTTTAACACAGGATAACACAGATACATTGTCCTAACGTGCAGTAAAATGGGCATCTGTAGGACCTTAGCACACTGTAATAGGAGTATATGTGACACTGTAACACTAATGTACAAACAACTGTAACACACTGTAACATGGGTATCTGTAGTGCCCGAACACACTGTAATGTGTGTGTGTGTGTATATGAGAGAGAGAGAGAGAGAGAGAGAGAGAGAGAGACTAACACAGACTTATTCATAACATTAACCAAATGTAACAATGTAACATTGGGTCTTGTGCTGCTGTGACACATTGAAACAAGGGAACATGGGTTCAGATAGCATCCATCAGCATGATATCACAGGAGTGTGTGACACTGTAACATGTAATTCTCCTTACTGTCATGGAGGTGTTGGGGCATCGATAACAGTCACTGCAAATTAGATTCCAGTTTCGCTTTGTTTCCTGCAGTTTAATGTACTCTAAATGAACTCCTCTATATGGACAGTGTGGAGTTGGTTTTCCCGTGATTTGGTGGTGGTCACCTTAGACATTCTACTCATCACTGAATCCACACACGTCCTCACGTCCATCACAAACTAAGACCTTCAAATAAGCATCCGCTCTAATCTTACACAGAGCCCTGACATACGTTTTTGGGCCGATGTGATTAAGACGGTAACATGGGCAGGCTGAAGTGGAGCCGCCCGGTAAGGAAGAAGCTGTTGAGCACCTGCCTCCCCGCTATCTAAAGGGAACTCAGACTGATCGACAGGATTACAAATAACTGGGAGTTATCTTAGGCAGGGAGGCAGGAGAGTGGCCATGACAAAATCAATCACACTGGACTGCTTGCCGTCTTACAGAGATTTGCGAGTTGAGAATTGCTTCCTCTGATGTTTTAATTAAAAGCACATGGACACTGGTATACATTAATTTATCATACTGATAGATGATGATTAATGTTACACACATTGTATCTTTATTCCTTTCTGATATGAATCAACTTTATTCCACTTAATTCCCTCCAAAATGCATTTTACCCAGTCGTTGTAAAATGACTGGAGAAGCTTGGAAATAATCACAAGGTTGAGAGGGCACTTGGTCTGGACACTTTACACTTAATTTATTTTTTTTTAAATCTGCATTCGGAGGAAATAAATCCTCCATTAAAATGTAGGAAGAAATAGAATCTGAAAATTAGCATACAGGCAGCTAACAACTATGGTCTCTGTACATGCATATCCAGACAGATGCCTATTTCTATACACATTTTGTTATGTACATAATTCTGCATATTGTCACAGAGGTAGAGATATTAAAACCAGGGATTAGCTTGTCAGTGTCAGATTGTGAAAAATGCCCGAATGAGACAATCTGTCTGATTAAGCTGAAGAGGACTCGTGTTGTAGGCGGAGGAATACAAATGACAGTAATTTGCTTCTACGTGACAGATATCTATTTCAAATGTTATTCATGGCATGACGGCCAGAGAATATTGAGATAATAAGGAATTTATGAAGAAGAGTAAGACAGGGAGGGGAAGCTGGAGTCCTGCTCTGGAACTGTGTATATGTTTCGTTGGGGGTGATAATGTTTATTTTTTACAGAAAAATACAGAAAAGGATAGCAACAGGTTTCATGTCTCTGGTCTGGTACTGAAACATGAACTGCCCCCTAGTGGAGGGGCAGGGGAAACACTGCCAGTGCAGCAAGGACTAAGCATCCAGGCTGTACCAGAAGATCATTAATTAGAATCCCAGCATGTGCCCCATGCAGAAAGACTCACCTGGGACTTTGCTCAGGTGTGTATGACTGTATTTTTCCCCTAAATAAAACAATGAGTTAAACAAGCAGAGAAGATGGGGGGGAAAGACGTGGGGAGCAGATGGGAAACAGCTTCCTGCTGTCTGGCCGGTCGCACACTTGGAGCAGGGGAGTCTCTGTGTCCGTGACAAAAGGCCCTGCGTATGATGTGGGCTGTGGGAAGCGAGCGATTCCAGCGCTCCACACCACTAGGCAGCTCCGCAGCTGCCCACCCCCACCATTAATCAGTCATTCCCCTTCTAAAGCAATACAAGGTCCCGCCATGCAAAACAGCTGGCAGTGGAATACTGGAAAAGGTCACTGTTAATGACGGCAGTGTGAGCTCCTTAGCTGCCATGGTGTGTGATATCTGTGTGTGCAAATAGCCCCAGCAGGGACATACGGACATTTATCTGTGTTCGTAAGCGTTATGTCAGCTTGCATAGTGTCTTTAATAACGTGTACGTGAGTGCAGGTTCTGCTAATTTTTTAAGTATGTGTCTTTATATATATATATATATAAAAGATGTCTATAACTAATTCATAAAAACACTCCTAGGTCACAGATTCCCATGTGTGAGTTTTGCTAACTTTGTGGGGACATTTTAAGTAATACTTGAACACGTCTGCAGAAGAAAAAAAAAAAAGGTTCCTGTGTGTATGTGTCTGTGCGTGTTTAGTGCTTATTAATGTGTACCAGGAAGCCAAGAAATTAAAGGCAAGTTTCTGCCTGGTTTCGTGTGTGACATACTGACCCAGCGTGCGTTGGGGTTGTGTTGAGGGCACGGTGTAGCCTGGCACCCCCTCATCAGTCGGCATCGTATGAATAAACATATTTTGTTTTGGAAAGGCTGGCCCCCAGAAGCCCTCGGTGTCATTAATAATGCATTGGTGGCCGGCCGTTTTGACTGAATAAATTAGGAGTGCCAGTGTCCTCCTGAGTGGAAATTAGCACATTTGTAACAAAGGGGAGTGCTAAAGGAGGTCTGTTTGGTGTCACCTCACAAAGGGAGCAGATTCTGGCATGGGAGGGAAGGAGGACGCCCGGGATAATTCTTTCCCTCCCAGTATAACCATGTGCCGATGCTTGAAATGAAATGATCAGCTGCATGCTGTGCTCACTGCGGAAGCCGGGTGCATTTGATGGGCGCACTGGCCAGGCTCGCGGTAAAAAACACTAAATCTTCCACGTTAAAAGGCACCGCTGGAAACCTGCAATGCAATAATGAAAAAAGAATGCCATTTAACTTCAGTTTTACAAACAATGTGCTCCAGTTCTGCTAGCTAACATGACCGGGGATAGCCAGAACATTGTACTGAAACCCAGGACGTACACAAATTAAAGAAAAAAATCGCTTCATTAAAGAATGTAGTAGAGTAGAAGAGGTATGTTGAGCTTGTTTGTGTGTCCAGTGTGGAAATGACATTGGTATAGGCCTGTCAGGAATGAAAAAACAGACCGAAAATGTTCAGAGATGAGCAGAGGGTGCAGCACTAACAGCAAAAGTCTTGATAAATTGCAGATAGAGGCCACTTGACCTCTGCAAGGAGACAAATAACCACATTAGCGCAGAGGGATTAGACCCAGGGCATGCGCTCATCACAATGGACACGTTTCCTCGAACAACAGCGTTGCCAATTAGAGAACAAGGGATTAGTCACCCACCGTGCCAAGGCTGGGGGAGAGGAAAGATGGCTGAAATCTTCATGGGTCCGCAATTGCAGGCGACAGCCATGGGCGAGGCCAGATAATGAGACTTGGAGTCCAGAAAGGAAAGCTTATGCTCACACTCCCACCCCTCGCACACGTAAGCTGTACACGCAAAAACGGCTCAGATGTCCAACTGGAGCGCTCCGTCAGAGATGTGAAACCATTACCCTCTGGTGAAAGTCTCCCTGACGGCTACAGTTTAATAATAGCTTTGGGGGGGGGGGGGTGGCACGCGGCTCACTGGTTTAGAACAGTGGGTCTGTGATCAGAAGGTTCATCATTCAGCCCCTGAATAAATCTGTCAACCCTCAGCTGCCCCAGGGACTGATTCACCCCACTTTCCCAAATGTACATCTCTTTGGACAAAAGTATCGGCTAAACAACGTAAACTCACAGCAATTCCTACATCTGTATCTTTCTATTAGCCAACTTACAGAAGGTACTATGACTACCTTAAGGAACTTAAATTTCCTTAAAATGCTAATATTAAATAATCACCCTACTGGGTTACTACTAGCAACACTGATGTTGAGGGCTAATTTGCAGTGTAAGCAACAGTGAAGGAAACTGAAAGGAACCCCTTCTCTGCATTTGTCCACAATAAATTATGTGCGCATACACACAAACCCTCAAGAAGATGCAGGTGCACTGTGGAGCTGCGTTCTCCTACGCAGCTGTGAATGCAGCCTTCTGCTGAGAACTTCAGTTGTTTGTTAGAACGCGAGAAACAAAGACGGGGTGTCCGGAACACAAAAGGATGACGGCAGGGACAGCCTCAGCACGAACGTCACTCTCTAGAGGCACCTTTACACAATTACTTCACTCTGTATTCTTTGAATAAATGTCTGGCCAGGAGAGCACTTCAAAAGATGGAAAAACATTTATCATAACACGAATTGCTATATGACACAGACAACCAAAACCTATTGGGACAGAAGAGAAAATGCCATCTGTTTGTTATGTAAAAGCTAGAAACGTGATCTGAGATTAGAATTTGAACGCTGTCCAACAGGGAATATAAATTCAAAAGTACAACATGGGGAGAAAACACTGAATGAAGCAGAACCTGCAAGTTCCCTGTCAGAGTGGATTCAGAATCACTTCCAGAATTTCCTATTGGGGTTTATTGATTTTTTCTCCTCTGTCTTCCGCAAAGGACTGCAACAGACTGACCACTTATTCTAAAGTATTGAGGTTCTTGTCTAGACTTCAACGGACTGAACTACCAGTACTCCACAACAGCAGAGTAAACAGTGCAAAAAATTGTCTTCTCCAAAGAGCAAGACCGCAGATAATTCCCTTCCCCTAGTTCAGAAGATGAAACTGCCTTTATCACCTCGTAAATTAAGGGTTTACGGTTTTCAGTCATTGGACAATCTTTTCCCCCACTTTTTGGATCGTTAATCTCCGAAGATCTGACTCCAAGTAAACTATGTCAAACATAGCCATCATTATGGTGGGCACTAACCTAAAATATTTTATTGCTCACAGATATAATTAGGCGATGAACGCCATAAAACATATTGAGCAGCACTAATCACTGTATTACGGCGCAAATTAATATATAATTACCTTTTTTGCGGTCTGCAGAAATTTAGGGTGTAAGCGTAATTCACACACACACACACACACGTGTTGTTCATTGATTGAATCCCTTTATATGACATCAAGAAAGTTAGTACACACTGCGTGCAAGGATCTGACGGGAATCTTTACTGCAAACAAGAGCGCAGAGAGCAAGTGTGAGGCGACCCGCCTCCTTCATTCGCAAGGCGGCCGCAGATGCTTTGCATGCTTGTGGAGGTGTCTAATAAATCTTATTTCTGATTTTGTGAAGCCTCGGGTATTTATTTATTTTTTTCCCTATCAGCACTCTATTATTGGTCTCTGATGAGAAATAAAGAGAGTGGGGAGACAGCATTATCAATACGCTCCCACCGCGAAGATAAGTAGCTTATCTGTACCGGGTTTCTGAAGCGAATCAACCTGCCACTTTGCCAGCCTTTGAAATGGCCCCCAACCCCGATATCCAGTCCCCCATAC
>JAODUD010000107.1:18691844-18704163 GCA_026784285.1 Stomatorhinus walkeri
TCCCCCCCCCCCCCCAACAGGAACAGCTAATACGCCGTGGCCGACGCAGTGCCAGAGTGGACCCACATGGCCACCTGTGTGATGCAGTGGCTCCCGTCTCAGTCAAGGGGCCAGGGACAGAATCCCCGCTTGTAGAAATATTCTCCCCCCCCTGCCTTTGTGCTAACATGCATTGACAACGGCAGTGTGTCTGTAACAATGGGAGCCCCTGTCACGGTAATAGCAGGGGCTGCACGGGGCCCGTCTGCTGCCAGATGCACGAGTCTGCATGCTCACACACACACACACGTAACAGAGCCTGACAGCATGATTATGGCACAAAGAGCAGGGCAGTCACGTCCCCCTAGAGATCGGCTCACACTCTAAGTACAATGCTAACTCACTTACATTCAAACACAATAAGAAAAGCATTTTAATTAGGATAAAGACCATTTCATTGAGCTAATCATGGTGCCCTGGTTACAATTTGATGCTCAATCAACTCAGCGATCGGCTGGGTGAATGCAGTCGTACGCAAGGTGCACTGACACTTTTAGGCGTGTTAAACACACTCAGATGAACGGATTAAAATATTTACTTACCGAGAAATCAGAGATATCAGGACAGAATCAACATGCTGACGGAGAGATTAAAGCACGAGGTATCGTAAGGCAGCACAGAACTAATGTTTTACACAAAGATGACCTTATCTTTTTGCAAAGATATTACACCACACTTAGAAACTGACCATTCAGCACAACCTGGGATAATGTAACTCTACTCTAACATAACTCTAACGACAATTAAAGCAACACAACTAAAAAACAACTAAAGTATGTGGAATCTTCCTGGACTGTCGGTCATTTAATGGAAACTCCCTCCAGTGTGACACATGAACGGCTCATTTTTGCTGTACATTCAAGCGATGGAAGAGGAGACCTTTTAAAAATGTGACAAAGGAAAATGGCAGTCTGGCCAAAAGGGGACAACTTTGAAATGCTGCATATATCTCATGTGAAGAAATACTTAGACAAATACTATGTATGAAAGAAACATTGTTCCTCATTGGTAAAGCCATAAAAAGAACATAAATATGCAAAATATATCAACATATTAAGACATAAGATGAAATCTAGATATGGACCTAAGGTGTAAGACAAAAAAATACAGTTAAACACCGGACTAGGTGGGAGAGCAATGGAAAGCGATGGATAGGAGAGGATGGATGGGTGAATGAATGAGCTGATATAGTTTGTAAGAAAAAGCACAGCATTACTCATGCGTTTGCACGTTTGTTCTGGTCACGAGCAACTGCTGCTCATATAAAGAGGCAGCCCTCTAATTAGCCTGCCTGTCTCTGGGGGGCATTAACACGGGACATCTTTATATTCTTTATTAGCAAATTTTAATACAGGGCAACAAAGTGCAATGGGTGAGGATGCCGTTTCCTCACCGGGGGCATAATCATGCTGCTTTGGGCATCCTTCGGGCTCCCTGTGAATATGCATGGACTGCTATGACCCGCCCCCTGCCCCCCCCCCCACCACCCCAGAGTGCCAGGTGTGACAGAGTGATGGACGATCTGGTCTGGTGTCATCTGGGAGCCCCCAATAACAATGGACTGACCCCCCCCTCCATTTTCTTGCAGGATGTTAATGAAGGGTCCATGCTAATGAAGGACATGCCAGAACTGAGGGACACTGAGTCGGAGGGGTTAGGGCCCCCCATTGAATATCCAGCACAGGGCCGAACAACACAGACCCAACAGATTCAGACAGATTTAAATCAGCCCAGTAATACTTAGTATGCTTACATAACACTCATGGCACTCTTTATGGTTAGTATGCTTGCGTAACATCCACAGTAACAATTATGTTTAGCTCACGTACCATCCATGGCAACATTTATACTTAGTATGCTTAGTACCACAGCAACATTTTTGCTTTTATTGTTTTTTTTATTGTTGCTAAATTGCCCGTAGGTGTGCCTGTGTGAGTGAATGGTGTGTGGGTGTGCCCTGCGATAGGCTGGCCCCCCCGTCCAGGGTTGTTCCCTGCCTCGTGCCCATTGCTTCCGGGTAGGCTCCAGACGCCCCGCAACCCAGTAGGATAAGCAGGTATAGATAATGGATGGATGGATGGATGTTTTTCTGTAGTTTGCATGGATATATGCCATGGTGTATGTATGCCTGATTCGTGTGTTACTCAGGACACATGCCATCTGCTAGATAAATGTAAGATATATGATCTAAATGGAGGGATAGACAGTCACAAGAGTGGACAGAATATTCACTCCACCTTGAACACGATGCGGGATTACAAATAATTAAATTTCGAGCAGCTAACAAAGTACATCACTTATATAATCACTGGTACGTTAGTTCAGATTTGCCACTGTGATGCAGAATTGGACACGTCAGATGCTGAGTGAGGAGATGACGGAGGGCAGGCCTTTCCGTATCTGTGACAGAGGGCTGACCTTTCAGAAAAGGGCCGGGCGACGGTGAGGAGGGTGCAAACCCGGGACCCGGGAGCAGGCCTGCATTACTGTGGCTGTGGAAACAGCACGGACCTGCACTCCAGATGCCAGCTAATCCCCTCACCTCAATGCAGAGTAATCACCTTAAAACACTCCAACTCTTTCATCATAACTGAAATTCAATCAGGAGATAGCTTTAACATTTTAATCCTAAATTAAAAATTACAAATACAGATGTTTTTTTTATGAGCATGATGTGTAATCGCTATTTGTATTGAAATGTCACTTGAATTGTCTTGTGTCTTATATGTTATACTGAGGCAGACCCACCAAGACTTGCATGTGTAACATACTTGGCCAATAAAAATCTTACTCATTCTGATGAATAGTTATGGAAAGAACAATCCTGGAAGAAAGAAAGGTTAAGGACTCGTAATCACGTCAACTCTGTCTCTAAAGCCTCTGCCACAAACACATTAACTAATCGCTAATTGTATCTATGTAACATAGCAGTGAATAAGTTCCAGGGTAAGGCGGAGATCAGAATATTACCAAGTTTTCATGTTCACTGACCAATCAGGTAGCACATCGCTCATGAATATTAATGACTTTTTGTATTCCCTGGCCAGTCAGGTAGCACTTCTCTTATGGATATTAATGAGTTTTCCCTAACCATCCTATAAAGTGAAAGTTTGTTAAACTTCAAGCGAACAATGTGATTCGCTGTTCACGAGAAAATAAAAATGAAGTGTCAATCGTTTCCAAAAGATGACATCATTCATGAGCAGCATGGCAGTTAGGGATGTTCATATCATTTAATTTTTAAAGTAGACATGTGCACAAGCCTTGCAAACACTGTACGATGATACTGGGTGTCTACTGTATAATAAAAAAAACTGTCCAGACCCCCAGACAGCGGCCCAAAGAGACGATGTGTCTGGGGAATCCTCAACGTGCGGTAACCCTATTCCAGGGCTGTATTGAACCTCATTTTGTCATGAGAGAAGAACTGTTCCTTCCCTCCAATTTTTGACTGCACCAAATGCACACGTAATAAGTAACCAGCGAAGGTAATATGCAGGCCTGACAGCCTCTGAACCACGGAGAACCCATTGAAGAGAAAATGTATATCCATGAGAGTTCACCTGACTATCTACAGTGGTGCTCAGGCAAATGCAATTACTGATAAAAGGATTACAGGCCCACTCCACTTTGCCGTTAACTAACATTTGGGGCGGAGCCTTTTGCGAGGAGCCATCGGAGGCCAGCTGATCCCCCGAGATATGTCGCTCGAGGTGGGCTTCATCCAAATCCGAGGTCCCTCTGATGAGAGGTTAGGAGGGATATGCTTCCTGCCTCCACCCCCCCCCCCCCAAGCACCCCCTCTGGAGGGCCGCACGTGCAGCCGCATTCTGGGGTATTACCGCGCACCGTTAATCAAAGGCAGGGGTGGACGGCAGCCCCGCTGGGCGTAAAAACCTTCCCCTCTGTTCCCAGACCCTTTTAATTAGAGTCACAGCGGGGATACATCCCTGACACACGTGCTACACTCTCTCATTCCCCGAGCCTCTATTCCCATCCACCCTCCCCATCAATCTCACTTCTTCGGGTTCCCTCCCTCTTGTTTTTGCAGAGAAGCTCCCGTCCACCTACCACAGAGGTCATGACCTGGCCAGAGAAAATAAGATGTCCAGGGATGGCGGTCCCCACTCCCCGAAGTGGGTTCAGTTGTCTGGGGAGGTCGTGCTCTGATCACGGTACAGTTTTTCTTGCATCTGCCTTGGGATTTCCTGAGGTCAGGAATATATAGAAACTGATAGCTGGTATTTTAAGTCCAGGCATGACGTTGGATGAGTGGAAAATGCTAAACTTGCATCAGTAGATATGTGGCAGATGGTTCCAGAGCTTCTGGAGTGTTACAGTACAGTCTGTGAAGGCCTTGTACCTGGGCTGAAGAAGACCCTCGCACTTGCATGTGACTCAACACTAGAGGCTGCCTCCCTCAAATTAAAGGCCACAGAGAAGCTGCTGGCCATCTGCTCGAACGTCTAAAGCGGCGACATTTGAGTCAGACCTTTAACCTCAAATGAAAATGTCAGGGCATCACAGTTCACTTCCACACAATAACTCTGTCTGAACTCCCTGCGGATCGGAAGTAACCCAAGAGTGACCATCCCTGCTAACAGTTAACTAATACTCAATATTTAAAGATGATCCTTTAACTCGCTACTTAAAAGCACAGTCTACAGCTGAAGCTTGAGCTTGATTTATCTTTTCCTAAGAGTGTGGTCACAAACATAGCATGACGTCTAAAATATCACAGGGAAACTGCTGTGCAAATATGAGAATCAAGCCAACTGCACACATGGACCGTCATAAACCAAGAACACAAAAAGGTTTAGGAGACAGTTTTTTGGGGGTCTGTTTGCACCCCATGGAGCACCTCTAGTATGATTGCCGTTATCAATCACCGGCAAAAAATGTGAGGAGAGCATGAACGAATCAGTCGGCACACGTGAGGCCGACTCATTGTTTGACAGTGCAAAGCGTGCCGCCATAAATCTTCATGTGTCAGTTCGGTGACCAAATGTTTGATATATTTCGATCTGTTTTGTAGACTTTAAAGACGTCCTTGACGTCTTTAAGTCTTCACTCTCACTAGAACAATAAATAGAGTAATTGGAAATTAAATGCAGTGCTTCTTGTCTACTACGACATGAAACACAATAGCTTCGCTTTCAGTTAAAGATGTCTGACTTACAAAATCCAAAATTTTGATCAATGTACTGCATATATGTTTACGTTAGTAAAGATAAAATTTCTGTCGGCCTATAGTTTTAACAATAATAATCTGGTCCAAAAGTTTCTGTGTTCCACCTTACCAATTTCTTCCTTCCTGTAAGTAAATAAAAATTTAGCTATATGAATAGATATTTAGTTGCTTTGCTTACATTTTGTTGAAACTTTTGTCGGTTGTTTTACAAATCAAATAAAACTGAGGGAAGACCACATTTTGGACCCTAAACTGCCAGCTTACATGTCAATTAACTTCTGGATTTCTCTGTTTAAAAACAGAGAGGCTAACATTTGAAAACAAGGTTTGAATTAATAGAATGGACTGAATTCTGGTAAAAAAAAAAGAAAAACAAAGAATGAAATAAGGATAGCATGAGCCTTTGAAGAAAAGCATCTACTGTTGACTCTCTCAGTTTAACTACGTCTCTTACTTTAACTAGGTGAAACTGAAGAGGTAACCGGCCCAGTTTGAAATGAAGACTTTTACCCATTGAAAACGGCAGTGGTCACTGCAGATGCTGGGCCTAATGATGTATTGAGTTGCAGACAGCTCTAGGGTCAGGGTTAGATCTTAGCACTGATGTTCAGGGTCCAGCTGCCTCACACCTGGGCCTACAGGGCCAAAGGCCCACCCCAAGCCATCCCACCACCCACGCGATGGAGTGGCCAGTCTATCACCCATGGTCCTCTCAGTCGTAGCATCAATAGCAGGAGTGGGTCTTCTTAAGTAGGACCATGCATCAAATGACGGTGACCATTATGGATCTCTCATTAATTTTCCCTGCCCCTCTTGGGCCCTGGACACTTTGCACGCTGGAACAAAGTGGATGCAGGACAGAAGTTAACACAATAGGCACTCCAAGCCTTGATGAATGAATCATCAATTGCTGTTCTTATATAACTTTTTATGCATAAATCACAAATGGGCAAATTAGATTAAACACATCTGTATCATTTTTTAAATGTATGGTCCCAATATTTGCGACAATTTCTGAGTTGTCACTATTATATCCTACAGTGAATACGGTAAGTTTCAAAATTACGTCAGATTGCAATATTAAAACTAATTAAAATAATAATTACATACTGTTACTTTATATAGTGCCGCTCCAAATATTTTAGCACCTCAATTTTAAGAGTAAACAACTACACCCTTTATTTAAAAAGACCTTTTGTTTAATATACCATGACTTTCAGCAACTTGTATAGCTTTTATACTGTTTTGTCTTGATTTTTGCTATTTAGATTTTCCTCTTCTGAACTCCTTTGTTTAGCATTTTTGTCATAATTTTTCATTGATTATTCTGTCAAATTTCTTTGTCTCATTTTAAGGTCATCTATTATTTTCAATACCCCCTCCTTCATTACTGTACGGCTAAAATGGATTGCTTTCTGGCCACATTATAATGAAATTAAACAGCCAATTAAGAATGGCCTGCTTCTGCATTCATGGGACATTAATGAAAGGTGGGCCAAGTCAAACAGAAAACTTCACTCCACCTTCCTAATAGGCCAGATAATTGCAAAGGCAGTAAACAATTACAAAACAGATTCAATCCTTAAATGAAAAAAGAAAACATTTGATAGAGGGGCAACTAATAATTAAATATTAGTCATTATTAAATATTAGTTATGTTTGTTCCTAGTTTGATATGTATGTATGCTTAGATCAATAAAGATTCTATTACTATTTATTTCTAAGCCATTACAGCAGAATTCTGTGCAATACTTAACCCAACATTCTTTGCATTGTTACTATTTATTGTTGTTTATTATTCATTGTTACTGTCTATTAATATCTAAATGTCTTTTTACTGTCTAAATGTGTTTTCAGCTAATATAAACCTGAAATTCCCATCAGGATTAATGAAGTATCTATCTATCTTGTAATGTAATGTACATGTTCATATCTCCAAGTTATGGCAAGTTTCGCCTGAAATTTGTGAGCATTTGAACCTGGATCCACTGCGTCCCAGTGTCCTCCTTGCGCAATAGACTCTTCAGAGGCCCAGTAGCACGATGTAACTTTGTTCTTGACCTCAGTACCTGGTTTGTTTTCTCGCTGGGTGAGATCAGATGTTCTGAGTCATTACACCATCTCTCATTAGAGCAGACCTCGTCCACATCAAGCTAATGAGACAATGTTTAATGTAAAGTTGGGCGCCGGCAAGGGATGTGGAAATGAGCGGGCCGTGTGTGTTTCGGGAGGACTGGCGAATTACCTCCGCATCTGACTGCAGGACAGCACCTGGTCCTCCGGCGCTCGAGGGGAGGTTAACTGCGATGTCAGGGTCTCTGGGGGCCTGAGGGGTGAGCCCCAGCTGGGGAGGCAAGAAGGTAAATGCTCGGTGGGACAGCCTGGATGTGCTGGCTTCTGCAGGAGGTGGGAGGGGGCGGGGGGAGAGGATTCATTGTTTGCTGACATGCCAGAGAATCCAGCGCGACAGTCCTGCTTAATTGGCGAAAGTCGGGCTTGCAGCATGACGTCTGGTGTCATTTTAATTCAGGTATTTAAGTATTCATCCGACACATTAGGCATCAAGCACTGACAGCCCATAATACATTCATCCTCCTCTGAGGAACACAAGATATGAATATTATTTCATATGCTTCCCCCCCCATGAACGAAAAAATCCAAAAATATTTGAAGTCGATGGGAAGCTACATTTGTATGCGGTCTGATTCATATCCAATGCGGTGTGACTCTATAAAACTCACCTTTTCCAGGGGGGGGGGATTAAGCATGGTTTTAGATGTCTAACATGGAGCATCTCTGCATACATAGAGGATAAACACAAGTAGCGTATCTACAAACCCGACGTCCCGAGCGAGAAGCCCCGGCGTGCCGAGTTCAGGTGCAGTAATCAGCGCTCCCAGAGAGGGGGGCTGATGGGCATTTTCACCACCGTTATGATATTATCTAATGGAAGGGGGGGTATCAGAAAGTAATGAGATGAAACTAAATATGAGGGAGAGTTGAAAAGCGTCTTAATGACAATTTAAAACACAGAGCACACGCCGAAATTGCAAAAGACACCGCAAACCCCTGCCAATTAAGACGGCTGTGGAATTGTTTAAATGTCCCCAATTCTGCTTCTTTTAAATGCTGCATAAATTGTTTTCGATTCCACGGAACGGTAATTCGGCAAAATTTCGAAGCAGAAGCCAGCGGAGCTTTCAGGAGGACAGCAGTAATGATGGGAACCGCAATTTGCTTAGGGGAGGGGGCGTTTTTAAGTGCCCGTCCCAGCAGCGAGAAGCACATCTGCGGAGGCCAGCGTGGACATCGCAGGCGTCCAGCGGAGGTCAGACGGTACAGAAAATTACCCCCCAGCTGTGCGTGGATCAGGCAAGGTTGCCTTTCCAGAAATATCCCCAACTGTGACTGCAATGTAGCACCCCATAATTGGCTCTGAGCATGCATGGATTTATTTTTTGTACTATAATGCCTGAAAAATACACTAGCGTATTAGTTACGAATCAAATCTTTAATTGAAAAATAACCAGATGAAGAAAAATAGACGGAGGTTGTATGGGCGGAATACTAAAGCAAGTCATAATAGCATCCGTCTGACAAACTTCAACATGTCATTTTCCTCCATTATTGAATTGCGTTAAATCCATTTTCAGAAGGCAGATATAAAGTCAACTTTTTATATAAACCTAGATAACATAAGTAAATTTAATCAAACGCCGCGGATCTCTGTCAGTGTTAAATTAACAATGCTGATTACACTATGAGTTAACAATTAATTGTAACGTCTAATAATATAGCCCTAGGACCCTGCATTAAAATTGCTACGGCCACGTGACTGTAAGACATTAATCTTAACCACATACGAAATCTGTCTTCATTATATATGACGGCGAAGAGTGTGTATATAGCAATTCGTGTAATATGTAAAATACAGATGACGGGTCCATGTATAAATTACACCGCGAAATAATGCGAATGTCTGGCGCGCACTGAGTTCAGCGTGGCCCCCCGAAGAAGTGCAAACAAGTTCAACCTTCCATTAATCCGAGTTTACCGCTTGTGCATGTTTCTGCGGCATAATGGGCTGTTTTTAATGCTAGTCAGATTAATACAAATCCCGGTCTTTTGTACTGATTTGCATTAAAGAAAATCAGATCTATTTTTAGGGAGTGGGTGGGCGTGACGTGTATGCAATAGAGAGTTTGATACCAGGGGGGACACAACTTAAAAATTGAAATTCAAAGGTTTGTTTATTGGGGGAGGGAGTGGATGAATGAATTCGAATTAAATATTGGGGGGTACACGCCACCCCCGGTGTTTTAGCTCTCGTTTTCTTTCAAACAAACTGAGTATGCCCGTGATTCTTAAGATATTTTATGACAGAAAACAGCAGCTTTACTTAGTGTTTGACATTATTTCATATTTGTCCATATTGCTTACCCATCTCCAGGGTAACAGCTCGATTTGGCAACATAATTTAAAGTCAGGTCAGTTGTTTTCTTTATGTATCGAAATGGCCTTAATTTGATTTAAAATATGATTCTGTATAATAGTGTTCTCTTCATTGTAAAGCCTCCTCATCTCCTTACTAACCCCTCTAAAGACAAGAAAAACAACTAGTTATGTCTCTCTTTGACCTATAACAGACATCTAACGTGCAGACTTGTCAAAAATCACCGCAGGGCGATCAGAAAGGACAGCTAGGTCATGACCCCTGGCCCCAGAGAGGGAAAACTGACCAGTGACTGGCCAGGCAGCTGGTGAAACCATTCAGATGGACATCAAAATGCTCTCCCTGAAGGAAGTCAATTTAAACACTGACTGCTTGAAGATGAGGCCTGACACCAGTGATTTAGTACCATTTTTAAAATGCTGAAGACTTTAATCACAACCTATTCTAGTCCATCCTAAACTAATGAGAAACTTTCACTATACCCATCTAACATCTACATCTGTGTGGTGATATGTCTCACACACAGTGGTCAGTATATTAATACAATGATATATTACATACTCTAACCAATCAATGACGTGGGTCACTTTTCTGAATACAGGACAATAGATGTGACAGGAACATAGACAAATCATTGGGTTTGCAGTCGTCAATAGGATAAGATAAGATAAGATAAGATAAGATCTTTATTGTTACTATTACAAAAATAGTGAAAAAGAGTATGGGAATGTTTCCAAGCCCTGACCTCATCTCGACGGGACATCTCAGGTGGAATAACAGAAACAGGAGAAAACACAAGAAAACTTCCTTTAGTTGATGAATTTACTAATGCTGTGATGAAACTGAAGCACAAATACTCCAGGATTCAGTCAAGAAGTGGTGAAGGTTTCTGTGACATGAAAGAACCGATTAAGACTAAACTACAATAAAATTTCTCTGAATTAGAATCTCAGAAGGAAGGAATTTTTGCAACAGAAGAATCGACAATGTTTGATGTATAGAATATTTGCTGAATCGGTATAAAACATTATGATTTATTTCAGAGGTAAACATACTAAAACACATTCTGCTAATTAGCTTACACACGTTATCTTTAGTAAAGTTTTATATGCTAATATATTGGTAAGATTTTTATGCTTGCATATTCATCAATTCACCATCAGTCTCCACTTATCCTTAAATCTGTAGTAGATTGCTGTATAGTTACATTTTGTGTGTGTGTGTGTGTGTGTGGTCCAGGTATATCTTACCTTGTGGGGACCAAATGTCCAAGTGTCAGACATAATTTTGACATAAAAATCTTTCTTAGTGTTTGAATACAAATCAAAGCCCACAGAGAGGTGGCCATTGATATTCTGAGCCCCCTGACAAAATGTCATCTTGCCCCTGTACATTATATAATTGTATGCATTCACAGGCTCCAGCAAAGTGAGGGCCCCCCAGAATCTACCAGGGTATCCATGGCCCTACTGCGCCCCTGAATCCCCAGATTATAATACAGATCATAAAAAACCCTGTTTGACCCATTTAAATGTACACTTTGGGTGAGCAATTGATCTACTTAGAGTAAATAACAAATTAAGTTCTACAAAAAAGTTACAAACAATTCAGCCCTGAATAAATGTTCTCAATCTTGAAGAGTTTTGCATAATACTAATTACTGTGATTATATCAATTACTGTGATTTCTTTGTTGAAAGTGTTATTTTTTTAAATAAATATGTATGACTTAGAGAGTTCACAATCGTTATAAATGATTAATTCCACAGCATAAACTATGGGATTAACCTTAATGATACCAAAAAAAAAACAGTTTTTAAAGAAAAAAAGCTAGTGATTGTTCACATTTGGGGAGTCAACCAGCTCGGTTTAGCTACGTAAAATTATTCTGTACAAATTAGTAGATCATCCCCTTTCCTGAATTAAAACTGTGACTGGTAACATCGCCGCCTAGTGGCCAATTCTTAGAACTGTCTCTTTAAAATGGAAGTATAGGTGACAAGTGTAATTAGGATCGTAAGCGTGTTTTCGATTATTTGGTTAAATTTGCTTGCTTAAAATGTATATGCTTATAATTGGCTATCAGTTATAGCTATTAACATACCTTATTGAGCCACTCAAGCTATGTTATGTTTGAATAGATCATCTCCAGTATTTTTGCGAAAACTTCATCTATCTGATCAAGTTGACAAAACATCCATCCATCCATACATACATCTTCTATACACAAATACTGGTCAAGCACATGGTTGTTGTCGGAGTCTATCCCAGGCAGCACAGTGCACAAAGCTGGTGAGCAGCATGGCGCACAGGACTCACAGACTCACACATGCAATCGTATTCTATAGGGGGCTTACTAATATTTTGCTTATGACACTACATGTGACTCAGTGTCCGATTTTAATTCATTTTAGTAGCATTTATATTAATTGAAACGGCTATTATTGTTACAGTGGGCATCGTTTCCGAAAAAAATACGCGGAAATGTGTTTTGTTCTTGTATACGGGACATGAAACATACGTAACCCCGGCAGGTGCGGGCTGGTTCACCAGGTGCCGTTCCGACCCGGCCCACGAGCCTCGATCCCGCACACTCCGACCCATCCTCCCGCGTCAGGTCCAACCCCAGCCCCCCCC
>JAODUD010000107.1:18709711-18720768 GCA_026784285.1 Stomatorhinus walkeri
GGGGGGGACAGTTTTGTTTTATTTTTTTATTTGTGAATACAGAGTGGTGATGTTTTGGTTTCCGGATCACCTTCTTGTATGTTTACATTGTTTTGGACAACAATAAATGATCCCTATCCATCCACCTGCTGTTCACCACACCTGTGAGTTCTGGGAGTGCAGCTTCTGGTACAGAATTTGGAATTTGTGGGCTACAATCAAACATCAAAACACTCAGCTCAATGAAGCCTAATGTAATCTTGTACCATTTTATGGTTATAATTTGGAGGATCGAAAACTTATAAAACTTTGTTCCAGTGATTAAAGTTTTGTTTTTTATTACATTCTCCTGAACCGTTGGTCAAAATAAATGGTGGGGTTTGAACCCATATCCCTTTGGCTAAACCATCGTTTTTGTCCACCAGTTTTTCCCATTCCCCAGCTCAGGTCTTGTGCCACGATGAATGTTAATGGCTAATTACCTTTCTGAAAATCCTGTTGACTGGATTTCAGAATTGCAGAATTAACATACATTTCCATCTTCGCTGAGGTAAATTGTTTTCCTGAGAAATTGGTACGTTATTTTCCAGACACGTGTATTCAAAGCACTATATGATTTTGCCCATTATCCTGCAGTGAAATATGTGACAGATTGACTACCGTGTATGAATCTCAGGGACACTGTTCGTTGCCAGCGTCTGTAATAAGTTGTTCTCCGTCCTTGCCAGAAGATGGCAGTAGAATGTCACAAAGATAATTAGGCTCATTCTCAAGCCATGGTTACTAAATTGTACATATTAATAGTTGCTGACAGCTTTTTAATTCAAATCGAGAAGATATGTCCTCTTATTAAAGCAAGAAGTCAGGTTCATTTTTCTTGTTTTTATTCCCACTTAATTTAATTTATGTTCTATAAATATATGAGTTTAAGTTATCAAAACAAATGTGAATTAAAAATAAGGAGAATTATATCAGACTTTTTTGAGTTTTCCACACCATATTTAATAATAGATGCAAGATTCTATGAAAAAGTATAACTTATGAGCAAGTAGAGCTTTCCTGAATTATACAAATCATGTTTTTAGGTAAGAGTCGTCATAGCAACTTAATATTTTCATTGTACTCGAATGCAATAAAATGTCAGCTATATTATAATGAGATTCAAATTCATCTCTTTAAAATTACTTAACATCTTAAGAAATAATGGGTAAAAATACATTTAAAATGATTGTAGTATGATGTCTAAACAAAATCTAACACATAATCGCTCCACCAATTTGTACAAGAACAGGCATGTATTATTAAAAAAATCACAATCAGGCTTTTAGTGCTGATGATTCTATTGTACAAAAGATGCATCTTTTTAAATTTATGTATTGAAACTATGGCACTACAATGCCTTCAAATGTCAGTTTGAAGATGGATATTAACCTCCACAACTGGAAGCTTGATGTGATAATGCCCTGCGTTATTTTCGGTCTCGTCTTAGGATAATTAATAATTAAAATTCGCCATCAGCATCTAATTTCTTTTCAAGCTGAGGCATATTAAGTAACAGCAGGTCTGGTGTCTGCAGAAGGATCTTTAATGAGATTTTAATGTTGATCTTCTGTAATCAAGTGCAATTATATTGATTGTTAGCTCACATTCAAGGTCAGAATCTAATTGGCCTGTGTAAAACATATGCTAATGACTCCTGCAAAAATAGAAATCTGATTCAAACCTCACATCCATGTGAGGACAGAGCCCTCTTCACGCGTGTAGTTTTATTCGTTTCATGTTTTGCAGTCCATCCATAAACTGTTCCATTCACACCAAAAAGTCATGTAGGGGCAGTAAATATGCAGACCTTGTACCTGTTTGTTAATATAAATTAATTAATTTAGAAAAGCCACTATTGTACAGATTAGTACTCTCAAGAATATTTGCATAGATTTTGTGTTTTTTTAATGGCTACCTTTAGTTTTGTTCATGACTAACTAACCATTAGCTATGTAAAGCTAGTTGTGGTGTGTCCTATTGAGGAGTCGTCAAAATACGTTCATGACAACCTTATTACGGCTTTGCTCCTTAGCATTTATAGGTATCTAAACTGCAAACGCTTTTGTCCAAAGCGACACACAAATGAGGCAGATAATGAATCAAAAGTACACAGATGTCAAGGAACCAACTTATATACAAGTGCTGCTAGACTTCCACTGAGTAACCAGTAAGACACAGGTGAGAATACAGGGATGGGGCTAAATACTAATTACCAGAACGATGCTTAACATCATGTATTTATGGATATCGGTTTTTAGACATCTTGTGAGGCATAGAATTGTACCAAAAAACAACACAAAAACACAAATTACACACTTTCACTTTCTTCTATAAGGAATATACAAGAACAAAAAGGTTATTCTACACTGGAAATTGTACATCCATCATTTATAGCGCTTTATCCATCTGGGTCGCGGGGAAGCTGGAGCCAATCCCAGCATCATCAGGCGAGAGGCGGGGTACACCCTGGGCAAGCCGCCAGTCCACCACAGGACCAACGCAGGCAAACAGCCACACACACTCGCATTCACACCTATGGGCAATTTAGAGTAGCCAGTCGACCTAATCTGCATGTCTTGGGAGGAAACCCACACATGCACGCAGAGAACATGCAAACCCCACCCAGAAAGGCACCCTGAGTGACCTAGGGATCAAACCCAGGACCTTCTTGCTGTGAGGCACCACTGTGCTGCCCGGAAATTGTTCATAAAGGGTCAATTGTGTTTTGTTATCCACTAATACTTATATAGTCATTTATTACATGGTCCAAACGCTTGTGTGATGTATAACAGGGCTATACAGATCATGGTCCTCGAGGTCCAAGCCCTGCTGATTTTCCTGCCTTCATTTACCTGTGGCCAATCAGAATCAGCAATTATTACATTACCTACCTGGGAGAACTGAAAACAAGGCCTGGATTTGGAACAGAGCTCCTGATTTGGGGAGCCCTGATGCAGAGTGAAACAATTAGCTATTTTATTGCGGGGTCCCCAGAAAACAGCAGAACCACATCTAAGAAAAAAAGATTTAGCTTATAATCCAGAAACATCTGCCTGTACATTGTGGTGTGAGTCACAAAATGTATCAAAGAATGTTTTAAAATGCAAATTGGGGAGAAACACTGATCTAGAGCCAATCCTGAAACGGTTCTATGTATGACCTCAATGAATTATAAAATGGATAAATGATCTAAAAATGGTACATATTTCATGTGACTAATGTTACCAGTAGGCCCATTTAATAATAGATACTGCTGATAGACTTGCAAAGAATCGTCAGTGCTGAATATGTTTGACATCATTTTACCTTGTTTATATAAAACTTGATTAATGGAAGAATTTTCTCCTTCGTTCATACCTTTACTTTCAAATACCCCCGGAAAAACCCATCACGTCTGAAATCATCTTAGTGGACATCCGCAGTCAGTAATTCAGATCATTCAGAGGTAATAATCCTAGGCCACCGTAATGCGTACCAATAACACAGTATCTCGGGATTTAATCACACAAGTGAGCACACCGGCCCCTAGTAATTGGCAAGTCTTGCTGCATTAACTTCGGCCGCGTTTCTATGGCAACCAGCCAACCCCGAGGAGCGAGGAAGACTTTCATCTCGGAGGGCTGATCTCTCTCTGCTCTGCCGAGGTTAAGTGCTGCGAGCTCTGCTCCAGCAAGCCGCCCTGACTGATTCCCTGAAGTAACCAGCGCAGACACACAATGGGGCTGCCGGCTAAAACAAAGTATCAGGCGTGGCACTCCTTCCAAGAGGCACGTTGCAAGTAGCTTGGCCTTAATGAGAAAAATGCATAGCTCTATAAATAGTTTAAATAAATATGTATCACCAAGGGATCGTGTGTGTGCTACAGCATCGCTAATCCATGCTCTTCGGTTTTATTTTATTGCAGTACGTGACGTTAAACAGGACTCTCCTGATCGACCGACGCAAGTCGTGCGCATAAAATAGCTTTTAGCTGGCTTAAAAAATATAACAACGTATTTCCATGAAACCTTGACAAAATAAACTAGCGGGCTATTATGTAAGGGTCTGCGTCTTGTTTTCATTTTCGTCATACGCATTGTAAAGGAAAATTAATTTAATTAAATTACCCCAGATTGAACGGGTCGCCACCGTGTAACCCGTCCTGCTCAAGTATATGGAGTAGAATATTACATCTTACTTAGCGCAATCAGCCAAAGTTAAACTATGTAAATACCCCTCACCTAACTGAATTGTCTGTAATCTGAGTTTACAGTAATACATATGTTTGTTTAGGGCAGTTAAACGGTGACATGAAGTAACTTATGAACAGCATTGTAACACATTTGTTCTTATTTTGAACAAAACGTTTATGGAAGTGTAATATTGGTTTAAGTTTGTAAAACATTTATATAGCAAAACATTCAAAAGAATAAAAAACACTGGAGACACCTGTAGGCGCAATGAGGGGCGTTTCCTGCGTTTGGTAGGCGTGTCGCACGGACTCAGGTGCGGCGGCCGGGGTACACAAGCCCTTTACTTGCGGATGAGCTCCATGATGAGAACCGGTTCCGCAGCGAGGGATAAGGAATCGTTTCTGTTTACTTGCCACTTACTTCTGGGCGGAAATTTCCTAACAGAAGCGGGAAGTGTCTCTGCTGCTTCGCTTGTCCGGTCGCAGCTGGTCAGTCTGCGCGTCCGGCTTTTGTGCGCTCGCAGCTTCGCGATTCAGACGCGCAACTGGAGGTTATGGTTCCTCGGGCGTAATTTCAAGCAGCACCCAGCCCCTGACCTGGATTTTGGTCTTTTGATCAACTGATATTGAAAAGGGACCTCTAAGATAAGATCTGCCGTGCGAAAAGGCAAAGATAACGGAGAATTACTTAAAAGGATATTGTATGTCTAGGCTGGAAGTCGGAAGGGTGGGACGCGCAGAAGAAGGTGCGTGTTGGACCATGGAGATGGGAGCTTCAAGAAAACTTATCACCTCGCTCATGCTACTGGTTCTGGGGACTTTTCCAGGTATTATGCGCTTTATTTTCAATCAAAATAATCTACTGAACAAAATGCAGAAAGTGTACTTTTCAAATGGAGTCCAACTGTTAGTGTTGCACTCTTAATATGTACTTGTCGGCTACAATTTTACCGTTTGATTTGATATTTCATTAACTTTTTTCGATTTGAAGCTGAATAATGCCAGAGAGAGGGGATCACGCCTGTTCTTGAATGATTTTGGTCATTCAAGATACAGAAAGCGGCTTGCCTTCAAACACCTGTTCTTCGGTACAGTTTCGTAAAAAGCGGAGTCGTTATGCGCGGTTAGTTAGTTCTAAACTCGAAATACTTCGCCGAGAAAGAAACTGTGACATTTATTCAGTCGAGTTAATCTACCTTCAGCTGACCTTTTCATGTTAATGGTGTCAGAGCTGCTTTCTGAGGTGTACTTAGTAAACGCGAGACTTCTTTTCCCTTTGTGTACAGCGACAATAAACGTACCGTGCAATTTATTGTATAATTTAGGGCATGTTTAAAATAGTTTTTTCCCCTATAAGAAGAATACGACGGACCTCTGCACTTGCTCACTGTCGCCCTATTTAACAGGAGAATAACGCTGGCCTATTAAATTACATCCTCACACCTAAATAATTAACTCTTCTTTATACTACTGAAAAATGCATAAATACATGCAAACCAGAATGGGAGAATACAAAGCTCCCACGCTAATGATCTGAATAAATGTCTTGTCCGTGGTCAATTGAGTAACCTGGTACAAGTCTGTCCTCCGACTATTAAAAGCTGTCGTGACATGTCGCGCCTTTTATTGGATGCAACGTATTTGCTTATGTTGTTGAATGAACAAATGTCATAATCCGAAATGCTTTTTAGGATGTATGTTTAATGTTTCTTGAATGAAAACCAACATAAAAGCATTTCCCAAACTGTACATGCCCTCATAGGTATCCTGTTGTCGAATCAGTCAGGTACTGATCTGCACACTCAGTTTGTCTGGCTGAAGATCTTGGCTGTTCTGTGGATAGTAGCAGCATCTGACTGGAATTACACGAAGCATAATGTAGCAGTTTGATCGCCCTACTGCTGCCGAAGGACAGTTGTGTATTGGTTCTGGACCTGATTATTCATTATCCAAAATGGGAATAATCTCTGTGGTTGAGGGTTGTGGGACATGGGTTATATTTCGACCTTGCCGCACTCCTGATTAAGCTAGACCTCAAGCTCAGGTGTATCCTTGTGTCAGGACAGGCAGGGAAGCTGGAAGAGAGTCACTTCATGCATTCCGGAAGGCTGCAAACTCACAATGGAACTTTACCCAGGAAGCCAGTGACCGGCTGGCACAGGAAATGAGGTCTCACTGCTTCCTAACAGGATAAATGGCTAATGCGTGTTGTTTTCCCTGTCCACCATTATGTGCGCTGTGCTGATCTATATTCCTTATAGCTTGCTCTGAATTTTATAATTTTGTAGGGCAGTGCAGTGGCTCAATGTGTAGCATAGTGACCTCAGACCTGTGGGTTCAGTTTCTGTCCCACTTTGTGTGTGTGTGTGTATTTCACATACACTCCTCAAGTTCAAATGAATTTTCTCTGCCTGTCCTGCTTTTCTTTCCAGAATCCAAAGACTTGCGTTTCAGATTAATTGGCGTTTCCGTTGTACCCTTTGTGTGTGGGAGCTGTGACGTGTTGTCATTCTGTCCTTGGTTCTGTGTGTGCTGGGGGTTTGAGGAAATAGGCTGAGCAGTAACCCTGTATCGAATAAGCTGTTACTGAAAATGCATGCATGAAATTACTGCTGTTGTAACACAACCCCTGGTCAGTGTTATTAATAGTTGTAAATATGGGCAATTCAAGTGGTGATTTAAAAAAAAAGATAAGTCACTCAGAAGGGCATATTTGTACTTGCCAAAAAGTTTATAAGTTGAGTACCAAATGCTGATTTATTCCTTAACCTGGGCAACACAGCTGTTCCTTGGTGTGTTTGCTTCCTGTACTCACTAGGGGGTTACAGCCAAACACATGTAAAGACTTAGGGTGCGTGCCAAATTCAATACGTACTAAAGTTTGTTAGAAACCTATTACTTAACCATTATTTTAGTCACTGTGTGTATGCACGAGAACAGTAACAATCACAAACTTGACCTCTTTGAAGGTGAGGAATGTTAGAAGAAAAAAAATACATAGCTGCTTCAACTTATGTAACTGAATATTGCTTTTTATGTAAAATTTGACCAGGATAATATTCCTCCTGCAATCTTGACAAAAAATATGTGCGCAAGCAACATCCTTCATTCCTGGTTGCAGCTCCAATGGCCTTGTGGAATACTGTACGTCCATTGGTTGCACGGTTCAAAATTTTGCTATAAGTAGCATGTCACCCGAGTACTGCTTGCCTACTTTCTCATCCATACTGAGGATTGGGTCATACTGCTCACTCTACATACTATATTACACCTAGTACATAGCAATCAAGTATGCAATTTGGAGCGCAGCATTTGTTTTCCGCAGTCTAATTGCATCCTGAATTTCTCAAACACAATTTGCACTATGATTGCGTCCTATTGATCCATGAATCCTCTTATTCAAAATACCAAAAAAGGAATTTTTCTTTTTCATCACCCCAAGCTATTCCCCAATGTTTTTCCCCTACTCCATCTGGCTTGCTTGATAGTCAGAAACATGTGATTTCCTTGTCCTGTTGAAGATGCACTAGTGGACTTTGTCAGATATGATATTTTTGTGCACAGAGCCAGAATAACCTTCTCAAAGGAAGTGCTGGCGTTCCCAAGTTGGTGACCTGCTGTCATTGTTAGGTTGTGCTTCTCACTTGCTTCCTGCATAATTTCTGTACATTGTCCACATAGCATCAAAGTGTGCAGTATTGCTGAACTCAGTGCATCTATGCAAAGCCACCATCACTGCTGTTATGGAGATCGATCAGTCCAGCTGCAATGGGAACTGAGTGTTTATCTGCCTGATGATCTTACCTGATAACTTATTCCATGTATTTCCAAAAACATTACTTTAATGGTTGAGCTCTGTGTAAGCCCCTGTTTCTGTTTCTATATGCAGGATGTGTGTATGATTGCTACATGAATGCAGGCCATTATATATTGGTCTTTGTCTGGAGGGCCTCCCAGTGGTGAACAGATAAAATGCACATTTATTCACAATAATTATATCACTTTTTTATTAGTGTTTTTTTTTTCTGTGTTTTGATTTCTTTGCATACTGGTCCATGTCGCTTTCCCTGAATAATCAACCTTCCCACTGGCTTCCTAATTAGTGCATTTAAAATGTATTTGCGTAACATCCATTGGACCCTTTTAAGTTTTGTCCAGATTGCTGTGAACTGTTTGCCTTAGTGGTTTATGTTTGAGTTCCAGTGCCCTTTTTAAAGTTAAATGCACATGAGTCTGATGATGTCAGCAGTGAAACAGTCCTGTCATTTGGGGGACTGTCATCCTGAAATATGTCCTTTTCCTGTCACCAGACTTCTGTGTGTTATTTTTAGTTTAGTTCCTTAGCGACTTGTTTTGAGGAACTAGATTTTGATAAACGCTGGGATTATAAGAAATGGTGGAGGATAAGGACAGTGATGGGTCCCTCGCTGCATTGACAAGGTGAATACATGCGGCCTGGTGGCTCAGTGGGGAGCGCAGTGGCCTCTCTTCATTGGGACTGTAGGTTTGAATCCTGTCTTTGATTTGTAGGTCTTTGTATGTGTTCGGCTTTCCTCCGGCATATATTATCGTTTCCAGAACTTTCCAAAAAAAAGAAGGAAGTATTAAAATGAAGTATTTTTAAAAACCACCCATGGGATATTATTTCTTCTGAACTGGGTAAATTTCAACAATCTGCGCTTAACAGTAGTCAGTCAGGCACCTGATATGAAAGGGTAACATGTCTTTGTTACTATGAAACCCTCTAGTCTGAGTAAATGCCAAATATGTCCTCCCGTTTTGGCAGTGTGATGTTGGTCGGTGCATCTTCATTCATCTTTGCCTACAGGTAGGGAGTTTGCATGCACCAAGCAACCGTAAACTGACCCGGCGGGCACTGGTAGAGCCGGTGGAGCTCAGTCAGTGCAGTTCCAGAATGATCCATCTGGCCACTTAAGCAGTTGATTAAACTGACCATTACCCTAATTTAGCCAATGGAGATTTTTCAACACTTTGAAGAGAGTTGGAAGACATCCATAACTGCACCCTCTTAGACCAAAATTGGACAGACTTGCTCATAGGGGAAAGTCAGGGTCAGAGAGAGAGAGAGAGAGAGAGTGTGTGTGTGTGTGTGTGATTGCTTGGTATCTTGGTCTCTAGCCAGTTAGTCACATGTTTGGCTGACCAGCCAAGCCTCTGTAGTATCTTCAGGGAAAATGGAAGGTCTGCTTTTTAATAATTATAGAATCTATAATAGCCTGTGCTTAGTGTCTGACTAGGATGGGTGTGAATTTTCATGACAAACCACTAGGATTTAATTTGCCACAGTTTCGGCCTGTTTATCTTGAGCCCAGCCAGGCCTTGAAATTTAGTTAACCATTGACCCAGTCATAGTGCCTCGGTATGGTTTTGTTAATGTGTACTGTTCTAGTGTGACAGTCCATCCTAGCAGATTATCTTGCAGCAAAACGATACTTCGACAATAGGTGCTCCAGATTGATCATCTCCGTGTCGCTGGGTGTAGACATCACTGAATCCCCCAGGGTCATTATGTGCCTCTTTTTTTTTGGGGGGGGGGCAGCAGTTGTGGTGATTGACTCGAGGCTCTACGTTCAGCCTTCTCCTCTAAGGTGAAATGAAGAGTTGGGCAAGCTTCCATATGTCCTGTCTTCCACCTGTTTGTCCGGGCGGGATTGCAGGGTGGCTTGGCATCATGAGACACACAAAAACACCACGGGCAGTCCAGGGTCAAAATGTCACCTAACTGCACGTCATTGGACCGCAGGACGAAACACTCACAACACTCACAACACTGGGACAATGAATATATGTATATGTATAAACACCACGCAGAGTGGAGGTGGGAGTTGAACTCACAACCCTAGAGGCGCCAGTGCTACCAAACTGCCATACAACCCTATACACAGCTTGCCTGTTCGTTCCTACTGGTTGCCCAAGTGCCTAAACACTAAGAATAGCAGTTTGATGAAATGTCAAGTCAACGCCAATCTCTTATCCTAAGTCGCTCATTTCTTAAAATAATGTTCTGTGAGAAGCTGCCAGTAGCTAGCAGAATTCCTGTTTCAGTTTGACATCTTGGGTTCTCAGAAGCATGTAAGGTCTATGAAGAAATCAGATGTATTTGGTACGTAGGCAGATGTCAGATTTTTTCGTTGTTTTGTGGTCGCCTTTTGTTAAACAGTGGGTAATTATTGTAGGCACTGTGAAAATACTTCTAAAGGAATACTGCAGACTGTGATCCTGTTACCTGCTCCACATCCCCAGGTGTACATGAGCAGTGAATAGTGCTGTTGGTGTCCGTTTATGTAGCAGACTGTTTGAGCGCAGTGAGGCTAGCTGTCAGCCGTTACCCCTCGGGGAGCATGAAGGCTCCCAGGCCATACTGTCGGGATTCTGTCGTCGTCCCTGGAGGAGCTGGCCAGGGGTCGTGAGAAATCAAGTGGGCGACTTTCCCAACATTTATGCTGGCCTATGAAGTCACTCAGACGTGCAGGCCACTCCCCCTTTCCCCAGTTGAAGGGGAATGTGATGGACCAGCCTTGCTTATGGCTGGGGGGGGGGGGGGGGGATGCTGTTGCTTTTTATGGCCGTCTGTGTTCATGAGCCCTATGACTCTGGCAAGGCTAATTGCACGTTCTCACACTAACAACCCAGAGCCCCAAAGTAATGCAACGTATGGCAGTGTAGTGTGAGAGAGCCAGTTGGAGACTGATGGGTTTCCCCATGCTGATGTTAAAGCGTGCCTCATATCTTTCCAGTTTAACTGTTTTCAATTCTTGGTTTTATTATTATTATTATTATTATTATTATTATTATATAAATATATCGTCTGATGAGTTGACTGGCGCTGCTCCGGGCCAACAAA
>JAODUD010000107.1:18741200-18755785 GCA_026784285.1 Stomatorhinus walkeri
TACTGTATATTTAAAAACCCGCAAAGTCGTGAATCCGCGATAAGTGAACCGCGAAGTAGCGAGGGATCACTGTATAACATAAAAATAGTACTACAGTCACAATATTGCGCCTCTTCCACGGTTTTGTGTTCAAATCCCACCTCCGCTCTTTTTCCCCATCCATCCGTTGTGCTAATTGGTGCCTCTTAAATGCCCATAGTGTTTGGCTGAGCTTGTGTTTCTCAACTGGATTAGCCTGGGGAACACACATTTCTTTGGACATTAAGTCATGACCCAAATTTTAAAAATCTTAGGACCTTAATCTGTTCAACGTGCCAGAGGGATTGGTGCTAGCTGTAGAAAAAAAACCAAAATATTTAACTTTTTGTTTGTTTTTGACCACACACTACACTGAAAATGGTATCGTGACCACTTTTGGGACATGACCAGTTGTGAGACACGGTTTTATCATATCTTTAAAATTAGAGAGATCACTCATAACAGACAGTTAACAGTAACACCTAAAGGGGCAGTTGGGTATACACGCACACGAGTGCAGTGGATGGCTTGTACCAATCGCAGTGTGATTAATCTGCCGTGTTTCACTGTGGTGATCCAGTTTGTGAGAGAGTGTACGTTAATCCAAAGTGTTGAGTTCCACCACCCGCCTCCGCTTATAGCTGTCTGGTTCCTAGACCTCATCAAATGCCAGATCCCCGACTCTCTTTTCACAGAGCAGAAATGTAGTCCATCTACAGTGGGTTTTCCACTATGATTGTGCCTTGCTGATAATTCAGGATGATCTGGGAATCGTTGAGGAGGGCTGGGCAAAACCTTTGTACTTTTTGACTATATATTTTTTTTTAAATGCCGAGTGAGGTCACAGCTATAAAAATCAGTACATGTAAAGTCTTCCTCAGGAAACTTATTTGTATGGATTTGAAGAAAGGATTGTTCTTGAGTTTCTGGCCTTTGTAGACACCTACTGCATTGTGTACTGAATTTGGTCATTTTGGATACTGTCCCTCTCTGTGTGTATATCGGGCAGTCCAGGATTTTCCCGCTTGGGTGACTTTACATTGTAAATCTTGAAAAGAGACAAGCAAATTTGTGATTTTTACATATTACTAATCATTAACAGGTTGCTCAAAACCCTTTAAAACACTAAATTTATACAGTCTAATGACCAATTCAATCATGGATAGTCAATTTTGTAAGCCAGTTAAAACCAAAATACTAAAAATTCAAATCGGATTTCCCTAAAGAACACTTGGGCTTTCAGCTTCTCAATTAAATCAGGAAGACACGTTTGCTAACCATAGCATTGCTTCCGTAACGCAAAACCATCACATTTTTATTTACATAAGAAAGTATGTGGAAAGTAAATCCACAGTAAACTGGATAACTCAGTGCAGATTTGTCTAAATAAATGTACTTATTTTTGCATTACACAGCATGACACAAAATGCTCATCTCTTGAAGTATGAACCAGTTACATATAACACGTCTCATTATACATGAATTGAACAGGCAAGTGAAAGCAATTGCTAACATACAAAACAATAATCATCTGCAAAACATTGTTAATGCTTTAGTTATAACTAAACTATTAGGACACATTTGATTTTACATATACTGTGGCTTTTTAAATTTCATACATTGATGCATGCACACAGTGAAATGACCTTAGGTCTGCATTGAATGTACAGTTATCGTTTTTCTCCTTGTATCCTCGTGTCAGGTCCCCCTTGACCGCACCTGTTTTTATCGTACAGGTTTTCAGCAGGGGTCTGTGAATCATTGTGTAATGACAAACTGTTTCTTGAAATTTGATAAAATGTCTATAAATGTTTTATATAAATTCCGACCGGTAATAAGGCAAACCACTGAAAATCACTTTAAACTACTCTATGAAACGCGCTCGCTTGGTCATCCATACTCTTTACTGTACAGGTGCCCCACGGGGACAATAGAGGATTGTAATACAAGCTGAAAATGCACTGCGGTAATGAACACTCATACAATGCTACTAATGAGGTGTTGTACAATATAATGTAGCAATATTGCACTGTGTCCATTTTGTTTGTTTTATTTGTACGTTCATGTTCATATGTAACCTCCACTGTTATATAGACACTGTCTGTTTCACTTAATTCGTTTTGATTTGTATCTTGTACATTAAAAGGCTGTATTAAAACAAGATAAGAAGAAACACTATCCGCAATCCATAGTGGTGACTATGGAACCTGAATTGTATATACACACCTTAAAAATCTATGAAGTGATAAAGGTAATGCAAAAAAATGTAATTTGTAAGTCTCCATAGTGTTTATAGTTTTTGCACGGTCAAGTGTCAAGACAAAGTAAGTAAATTGGTTAATGGGGTCATTTATATTTATTTATTTATTCATTTATTCAATGTCCACTAAGCTTGTTTGTAAGGGTGGACAGGTTAACATGACACCATTCACAGAATCCATAACACCGTTCTGTAAGTGTAAAGGGGGGGCTCTTGCCCGGTCTCTGTATTCACCAAGGGGTCCCTGTCTGAAGAAGGCTGAAAACCCAGCCAATAAGACCACACTGGTACATGTTCAGTCTATTTGAAATACAAGACTGTTAACCTGCTCAAGTAAGTGGTCTCACATTACCCTGATTTTATTGTCTCTTCATTGGCTCCTGGTAGAATTGGCCAATCCACATGAATCATACATACCTTAAAAGAATTTAGAACTCGTCATATAATTTTAGTCCTCACTACTAAGCTCTGCGTGATCAAGCCCCTCGGTATATTTCGGATCATCTACCCGGACATACCACCAATTGGTCACTTAGGTCAGCTCACCTGGGTCGTCTTATTGTTACTCATACTAGCCTGAAGACACTTGGGGATCATGTCCTTCAGTCTGTTATGCCGGGATGGTGGAACAGTCTTCCTCCTGTTTAGTGGGAGGCTGAAACTACTGACGCTTCTTTTCAGAAACATCTGAAGATGCATTTGTCTAGTCTAGAGTGCGATTAGCCATGTGCTCTGTTTGTTTCCAGGGTTTGCTTTTCATTGGACTATTCGTTTGTTTTTACTCTCTTATTTGTATCTCTGTTAATGTTTTCTTGTTATGTACAGTGATTTGTGACACTGTCTGTGAAAGGCACTTTACAGATAATTCTTTCACTTTTAAACACTCTCTTCTCTGTTCATGGGTATTACAAAAACCCAAAAGAGAATTATATAATTCAGGAAGCTTGACTAATAGATTTTTTTCACAATTGTGCTGAGACTCATTGGTGAATAGTTGATTTTGTTCAGGAACCTCTACATGAAATCAGATACTGTGTACACAGTAAACTTCATAATGAGCAGGTTCTTCGAGGTCAGATCACACCTCTTCCCAAATAATACGTGATGACCTTGGTTTACCTTTTGTGAGAGTGAGTTGACTTGAAGAACAAAATGGTTCACAGTTCTTGACCCAATAATACAACCAGCATATATTGTAGTGTAGTATTTGTATTATGTTTGCTTAGCAGATGCTTTTTTTCCAAAGAGACTTGCAATCAGCTGAGAAAGTAGGATCAACCAGTCCCAGCAGCACTTGGGGATAAGGGTCTTGCTCAAGGCCCCAAAGGTGAAATCGCTCTGACGACCATCGGATTTGAACCAGTGACCTTCCGATGCCGCACAGTATGATTCCTAACCTGCAGAGCCATACAATGCATCTCTGTCTTTGAGAGACCAGCTTAGTCGTACAGGATATTTCCTTGAATAGCAGATCAAATCCAAACTCGTATGATTCCATCAGGCATTACTTGGCATCTGCTCTGCAGCCCCAATTAACCTCTAGCTCCAGAACCAGCTCATCCATCCCAGAGGCTGAGCTCCAGGAGACCATATCAGTGGATCAGTTCATCACACCAGCTGCCTGGATGAAAAACCCCGCACCCACCAGATAGAACTGATTTATAAATATCTCCTTCAAAGTCCATGAAGAAGGGAGCCGGGAGTTTGTGGATAGGCAGGACGGGGGCCGTTTGGATGTTGAAGAGCAAATGCATTTCAAGTTCCTGTTATCGGCGCGCTGAGATCGCAGACAGGCAGCGGTGCCGCATGAGTTGCCGCATGAGTTGCAAGATCGATGTTCTGATTAGGCTGCCAGCTTCAAGGTGTGAGAGGGAAGTCTGATCTCTCGCTGCCATGACATTTAACTCTTCCCCAACCCCCCAAGATCATCAGACTTTGGAGGATATAGAAATTACGCCATCAAATGAGTTGAGAACTTGCATTTCATCCAACCTGTACTTCTGCACCCCTTTGATCCTAGAGAGTCTGCCACCTCCTCATATTTATACTGATGCTTCTCTAGACGAGGCTGTGACTGCAAAGGCCAAGATATCAGTTCAGGGTTTCAAACATCAGTTACCTAATCTGTCAGTCTTGTGTCCTGTGATCAACCTCAAAGTGCTGCTTTTGGATTTATTATTATTTTTTAGTACCGCCACAAACTCAGTAGGTGTTCAGAGGCTGTAGGGCTTGTTGACATTGTTGATGCAACATTCACCGACCAGGAGTATTTCTGCTCTCTTTTCTAGTCTCCTTGCTTATAATGAATTGCCTCCCCATTTTCATAAAATGCAGTGTTCTCTGTTAAGCATACTTTAGACTCCACTGCTTCCTTGGTTTTCAAGTACATAATCTCTGGAGTGGCTGGGTCCAAGCGAGTTCTATTTATCCAAAATGTGGTTGCGAAGCAGGAAGATAAGGGCCACAGAACCACTATTGTGTACTCTTCTCTACATGAGGCTCCCCCTCCGCCCGTGTGCGTGTTCTTTGACCTCTGCGAGTTGGGGTGTTTGGTAGGTGTAGTTTGAGCCTCACTCTCAACTACCTCCCCCAACACACACACACACACCATACACAGTCTGCACCCCTGTTGCTGCTAGACTGCACCTCCTAGTCTTTGAATTTATAACCATTGTAGTGTTGCACATATGGGACCTGGCACATATGATCTCTGTTGAGTGGCAGTCTCTTAGCGTTATACGCCTGATACGAGCACAGTGACACTTCGGCCTTTGTTTCATATTAGGAGGTAATTATTCCTAATACATTATTTCTGCACCGTGCACCTGCCTGCCGGAATGGATGAACAGTTCTGGAGCAGGTCTGAAATGGGAGAATTTTGCCATATGCCATGGGCCACAGCCAGTCAAAAGCGACACTCAGTCTCTGCTCCCCCCTCAGTCTCAAAAATCAGATTTATGAGGAGTGTAAAAAAGGATTCATTTCACATTTTCTCAGTTCTCTGCTTGCCCCCCCCCTCCCTTCCCTGTCTTACATCATGTCTCTTGCTCCAATGACCCCCTCCTGCCACTTGTGATCTCAATATACGCAGCAGGGTTTGAAAAATGAACAGATTTTCACTTATTTTGCGTAGTAATTACATCGAGGACCTGAACGTTTTAAAAGGTGTACGTGTTACACAGATTTACCCCCCTCTCTACAGAGACCCTATAGTGTGTGCACTTTAGAAGATGGGCGCAGGGACATTTTTATTTCAGAACTCATTTAAACGCGATAGAGGGAAAGACGGATTTAAGGTTTTTTGCCAGGAACTGTCCGCGTGATGAGACCGAACTGCCCAGCTGCCTGAAAATATCTTCAGAGATTATTTGGGTGTAATCCAATAGCGCTTTGCATCGGCCCCCTCCCTGCTATTAGTTAAGAGTGGCATCTTTCAAGAACTGCCAGCCAGGCGTATGGATGCAAAGAAATGTCTCATTTGTTCTACTGATACAGCACTTTTATGGCTGAAGGTCACACCTGCGCGACACATAATATAACATGTAGATAACCATATAACGCAATAACGCAAAACTCGTCTAACGAAGACATTTTAATTTAATTCGGTGTCATACAGCCTCCTTTCTAATCCGGGTGCCTCGAAGCACTTCATTAAAATAGCAGTGGCATTAAATATACCGCTTATTACGTGAAGCTGCAGTTGAAGGTCACGTACGTTTCTCACATGGTGGCAGTCTCCAGTCTAAATATGGCCGTCTGCTGAATGAAAGGCTCAAAGAGTAGCTGCTCTGTAAAGCGCGACCGCGATGAAAAGAGCTGGACTGAGGCTGAGGGCTGCGGCCGCGGAGCCTCAGCCCGCAAGGGAATAGCAGAGGAGGATTTAAGGAGGAGACGGGGCAGCATTTGAGGGAGCAATGACAAAACACAGGCGACATCCCGTTTGGGATTCACTGAACCCTCCCGTTGATGAGCGGTAGCTGAAAAAATCTGCAATATCCTGCAATTATTTTTAACCATTTGGCCATTTCTAATGTATTTTGCAAGGACGTTTAGTACTTAAAAATGTTCATATAGTGGTATGCAAGACTGCTGTTATTTGGCTTTGAATAGAGAAAGGGGGAAAAAGCTGTTAGGGCAACTAGTGAACCTAAAAACTACGCCAGTATTCATTGTTAAAGGTCTGCCTTAATTTGGGATACTCCTGAAGGGTTGCTGCCCCCCTCTGTCTGTATAGGAGCACTGCATTTAATCTTCTAAGCACGATTCTCATTCTCTCTAGCTGAAGCTGAAAAATTTGTTCTGTGCTGATTGTTGTAAATCAGCCATGTAATGACCATTTCTGCATCCATTAAAGTAGCTTTCTGGCTATTATGCTTTTAAATTGGATATGCTAGTAATGCCAATAATATAGGGCAGATATACAAATACAATTTTAATACAAATTGTATTAAAACCGGGGAACTACGATTTAAGATTTGTAACGCGTTATGTACATAGAGGGTTTACAAAGATGCATTTTTACATTTCAGCTTAACTGCACTAAGAAACTTTACCTTAAATATTTTAGAATATGCACTTTGGTTATTTAAAAAATGTTCTGTATGTCCCACTGACATGGCCCTAGAAAAGAAGCGTAGCCTAGGCTTTTTCTTAAGGGTGGGCAGTGTGACATGGCACCATTGATGGCAGAAAGGCCCTCTGGGTTAGCACTGATGCCTCACGCCCGTGTTTTTGTGGCTTCACATCCCACCCTCTGTCCTTGCAGGTTTTCCCCAAGTTGTGTGATTTCTCTGTTGATGTTCTGCTTTCCTTCTGTAGTCCAAAGTCATGCAGAGGCTCTCACTGCATGACTCACCGCCCACAGTGAATGTGCCCTATAATAGACCGGCGTCCAGTTCACTGTGTAGCCCTGCCTTTTGCCCTATGCAGACTGGCTATGGATAAGCAATTGGAAGATGGATGGTTTTGAAGGTCTCCATGTGTTTAAGATCTTGGAATTCGGTGATAACATCCAATAGGTCTGAATTAATGCTATGATCAATTCATGCCAATCAATGCCTATCACACATCTGATTGGATGTGCCAGTGAATTTCAAATTAAGCATCTGTGGTTTGACTTCTTGGATTGGCTGAGTGTTTTGCACTAAACAGTTGCAGAACCAAGACCTCTTTATAGGTGAATTCTAGGACTGGGGCTGGGAAATCTGATTGCGGATCAGCATAGGAGCTTGCTGGTTTTAAAATGATTACATTTCCAATTCTGCCCCACGACCCTTTCCTAACTTGCCACCACCCAAATCTAGGTTGCGACCCATGGTCGTGAATTGCTGATCTAAAGCAGAATTACACCTTGCTTGTAAATAAAGGCTCCAGACGCCTTCGATTGAAAGCCTTGTACAGCTGGCGCTTCGTTGGGCTAATGTCAGATGTCCTTGCAGGTCATTCGCAGCCGTACCCAGTGAGTAACGTCGAGGTCACTAGAGGTGGGAGGGTAGTTCTGCCAGCCTCCTATAAGCCCACGTCGGACATCAAGGATTACGTTATCGTGTGGAACTTCAACGTCACAAAGCAGGTGGGTGGCCGGATGGCCCTGGCCGGGGGGGGGGGGGGTCCCTGTCAGTTGGTTCTGTCTCATTTGACACCCAGCTGCAGGCTTGTCTGTAGGGTACTGGGGCAGATTTGCCAGACGAAATCATACAAAGTAAATCCATTGAGTCAATCAAGGAAAACACCTTTCCCATCATGAAACAGTGAGAACATCATCAGTTTCTCCTCATGAGTTCTCTGATCCGTAACTGTCATTGTTTTTACCAGCACAGGCGCTGTGCCAGTGTGTGGACCCTGACCCCTAGAAACTAGGTTCGCACAGCCTGAGTGATACTGTGATTACTATCAGTGTAATTACAGTTGTTCTTTGAAGCAAACCTGTTCCAAAAGAAGATAATCCTTTGAGTTTTTGGTGCATGTGTGACGCTGATAATCTTGCCAGTACCTCGAAAGAGGCCACATGTGCTGTAATAAGAATCCATTTTGCCTTACTTATCTTTTTTTTACTGTGCAGTGGACGCATGTGCAATGTGGATATTAACATTGCACATTGTGCAGCTTCCGTTTACTGCGCATACATTGCAGCTGAGTACCGTCTCTCTCTCTCCAGGTCATCACGTACACCAGTGCTGGGGTTGGCGTGGTAGACACGCAATTCTTCAATCGTGTGGAATTCTTCCACAAAATGCCCTCCACCAACATCTCTATAGTCATCAACAACACACAGGAGGCCGACTCGGGCCAGTACAACTGGCAGGTGGTTGTCCCGAGAGGTACTGGTTATAATGGGGAAGTCAAGCTCACAGTCAACAGTAAGTGTGGCTATGAATAAATAGATAGATAAAATAAATAAATACCTTTTTGAAGAGCAAATTTCCAAAACTAATTTTCTTGTTTGCAGTTTTTGAGATGAGACTGTAAATGACCTAAAGTCAGTCTTCCTCATCACATGTTACAGTGTTAGCAACCATAACTTGCTCAATCCTCATGTAATCTAGTGTAAACCTATCCTGCTGCCCGAGTGAGTTTTGGAAATTTGCCCTCCGGTCAGAAAATCTACACTGGCCAGTTGCTGCTGTTCAAACACTGTCAGTTAATGGCGTCATTCTGCCCCCACAGTCCCCCCTTCCATACCTGTGTGTACCATGACCGGAGAGCCCGTGCTGATGGGAAACATCACGCTGAACTGCAATTCTGCGGAAGGGAAGCCGGCGCCCCTGTACCGCTGGAACAAGAGCTCCCCGAATAGCATGCTGTTCTTCCCACCCACGCTGAGTGAGAGTCCCTGCCGATCGCGCCCCCCACATGGCTACACGCCTGCTTTCTCCCTCTCTCTCTCCCCATCCATTTTCTATTTTAGAATGGCCATGCAGTGAAATGGAATGACAGTAGCCTTGTGGGATAAATATGGCGGCACTGCAATATGAAATGCTTTAATAATAATGACACTTAATTAATCCCAGTGTCATCTACACAAGTATGAGTGCATGTATGAAAAGAAGCATTATAATGTGCATCTCATCTTCCTCTCCATTGAGATATTAACACACAGACAAACGCGCATGGAGGTGAGAGGGGAGGCTCAGTCATTGCTCCAGTGCCCCTGGAACACCTCGGTCGGTGGGGGGGGGGTGGCGGCGGCTGGCTGCCCTTCACAGCCAGCTTGCTCTTACCTACAGAGAGAGAGATGGGGGTGGCGTAAAGAGAATTTCCCCTCAGGGGTCAGTAATAATAATTATTATTACTATTTCGTCTTCGCACTCTTCATGTGCAGCAAATTGGCCTCAGCAACACGCGGATTTATAATGAGAGATAAGAAATGTGTTCTTAATTTGTCAGATCTGTTTCATCTGTATCGTGACTGAAACATATTAAATAGCAAAAAGTAAGGGAAAGGGGGGGTCAGCCAATACTGGCGGGGCGAGTCCTCCCTTCCCCCTATATCCGACGCCCCTGGTCTCTCTTATCCTTCTGTACTTTCGATCAGCTCTTACTGTGGCAATCATTGTGGCATTGGATAGGGGGCAGCAGATGGTATCCTCACAGGACAGGCCGACCGGGGACCGTGCCAGTATTTCACGTTCCGGATCATATTGGGTGCACCAAATGACTGGCTCCTGGAACCTCAATTTTGGCAAAATTCTGGGTCTTGGAATGAATGTATTTGGGGTCATAATGACATCTGGAAGGTCTTTTGTGTTACTACGTGTGTTTTCACTGACCGACAGCTTATTTGTCTTTGCCTGATCATTCTCACCTTCACAAGTCTGTGTCTATGCCTTCTCATTTTCATTCATGATTATTCTAATGGGTTTAGAAATGGATCTTGTGTGAGTATGGTTGTGCACAGATTTTTAAAATGGCTTTATCAATTGAAAGACCTTTTTAACATGCATATAAGTGTGTCATTTCTGTGAAGTAGACTATTTTTGTGATCTCTGCTAGCTTAAAAAGCATTTGGAGTGTATTGAAGTAGGAAATAATAGCAAATGTTATTTGCCTTCCATTCTAAGTTTTGTACTCAAAGGCTTCTCTGGAGCTTTGATGAATGACAAGGCTTAACGTTTGGAGCGTGACTGTGCTCAGCTAGAAAAGCCGTGTCCGCGTCATCGACGAGCAGGAACGCTCCTTGGCTTGGCTGGTCACAACTCATGCTGTAGTACTGTGGGGATAGGCAGTCTAGGTTATCAGACAATCATGTGACTGTCATGCGACCCCCCATGTTTTCTTACAGATCAGCAGCTGGGCACACTGAAGCTAACGAACCTCACCAGCAACATGTCAGGGAAGTACACCTGCCAGGCTAGCAATGTCGCAGGCACTGGGGTGTGCTACATCGAGCTCGAGGTCTCCACCGGTGCGTGTGTACCTGCGGTTCACATGTCAGGGACTGTGCAGTCTGTCATACAGAAATCTGACGGGACAGCGTCCCGCACTGTGTGTAGTTCTGATCTGTCATGTCATTTTCCGCGTGCAGTGTCCAACGCAGGGGTGATCGCTGGGGCCACGATAGGTGCCTTGCTGGGCCTGGTGGCAGTCGTCTTTTTCGTCTACTTCATGCTGAAAAGAAAGAAGGAGTCCGAGGACGACATAGCCAATGACATCAAGTGAGATTGTGTATAGTGTCTCTGCATAGTCTGAAGTGTTGCCTGTCTGATTCTCTGTGGATGTGGGAGGGAGTTGGGATTGAGACCGTATTCAAAATCCTACATGTTGCCATCAAGACTATGGAATGATGCAGTGGATATACTGAAATTAACTGTTGTTTTATCGGCCCGCACCTCCAAAACTCTTCTGTCCGTTGTAGGGAGGACGCCCAGGCGCCCAAGCGCATCTCGTGGGCTAAGAGCGGTACGGGTTCGGACAGCTTCTCCAAGAACGGCACCCTGTCCTCCATCATCACCAGCCCCATTCCGCGGGACCACCTCCACATACAGAGCTACCCGGTCTCCGACACCGCCTCCATCATCACCACCACAGGCAGCATGGCAGGCTACAGGCTGCACCCAGGAGAAGTCAACCCCAATATGCATGCTGGGTCTGGGTACAATGGCAGCTTTCCCAGGGCTGCTACTGGGCAACACACCAGTAATGGGAACTCCTTGCAAAGACCTGAGCCCGTCCGACCTCCACGTCCATCTCCACCAGCCGTTCCCACCAGTTCCCCGGTTCCCACCATTTCCACTGGAGTGACAAGTTCTAATATCACCCGTATGGGAGGAGTGCCCGTCATGGTGCCTGCGCAGAACCAAGCGGGGTCCTTGGTGTAGCACCGCCCGAGATTCTGCCATGTGCTGGACACCCTCCGCAAACCGGACTAAAGATTCCTGAAGGGGAAGTTACTGCTGGAGATGGCAAATCAGTAATGAAGACAATGATGTTAGGAGAAAAAAAGACAAGTTAAGGCCAGTCTACTACTAACTACCGCCAAAGTGTGTTATGATGTAACTTCATGAAAGCATATACAGTACATATGCAGTTTTTGATTTGATTTTGTACTGAAGATGTATAAAATTAGTAGATATGTTTAACACTGCACTGAAGTGGCACAAAATGTTCTTCCTTTTTTTCCCAAACACTTGACGACTTGCGCTTTCTAAAGAAATACATAAATTAAATTGGATTAGGTGACAAATATCTTTGTAAGTATAAGGTTGCCGGCTTAAGTCCGAAGAGGAAATCTGTTTTTGTGCCCTTGAGCAAGATTCTTAGCCTGAAGTGATCTGCAGCATCCAGAAGTATGATTTAGTTGAGTTAAATTAAAATTGCAAACCATCTGTAGCAGGATAGCAAGATTAGGCATAGGTTTGTAAGTGAAATGTTTTCTTACTGATGTATCTGAGGACCTAAGAAAACGATGCCTGTTGAAGACCGTGTCGCTTTAAGTGTCGTGAGACATGGCTGACGCTGTGGTGGAGAACAATTGGTTTAGGTGTGGAGATGTTCTTCCCCTAGATGGCGCTTAAGTCAAGATTTCTTTCTGCGCTTGATTATTGAGACTGAAATATATTTGCCTGCCTATGGCCTAGTTTTGTCACAAACCAAATCGCTTATAAATCATTTAACTCATGCCTGTGCTAAAGTCGTAAGAAACAGATCAAACGACTTGCTCTTTTAGTTTTATGGGTTTCAGACAGAACCCAACCAAAAATCTTTATTTTCCTTTAGTGTTAAGAAATTTTCAAATGCAAATACGCCTTTATGTGCAATGTTCTGTTCATTGAAATAACGTGATACTGTTTTTGATATTATAGTAGTTTCAGTACTAACATTTTTTTATTATGTGTTTTATTCTGCGATGACGTATTTTCCCTCTCATGTTTAATGTGAAAGATGAGAATTATTCATTTCAACCATCTTGCGAGCTTTGGTGTTTATAGATATTTGAAAGACTACAATGTAACCCGTCGTTTCCCCCACACAAAAGCTGCAAAGCAAATTGTGCAAACTACGTTTTCGTTTTATATGTTGTATCTGCAAAATAACCCAAGTAAATAGATGCTTTTTCGTAACGGACTTCATGCCAAAAAAAGCATTAGTTGCCGAGACGTAATCGAAAATTAACGGCCAGCCTAAATGCATTTATACGTTATTTCTATTACTTTTTTATATACTGCCAGTTTCAGTGGAAAATAATTATAGCTTAAGCAATCTGGAGTAAAGACAGATCCGTTTCCTATATAAAATAAATGTGTAATGAAAGGTAGAATAATATACCGTATTTACAAGCAGTTGTAAGGAATATGGCTTATGTATTACATGAGCCATATAGTAAGTATAGTGTTAATATGAAAATGAGTGCAGCAACTGGCTTATGTTTTTATGTGTATTGAGCTTCTGTCTTGTGGATTTTTAAAAAAATAAAACTGAAAATGCTTAAAATGCGTTGCAATATTTTATGCATTCGCAATATTTTCTTTATAAACAGAATTTAACAAAACCAAAAATTTCCACAAGGTGGTACCGTCGCAACCTTCATGAATATCGTCTAGACTTTAAATTGCATTATAGCATATTGTCTGATTTCAATAAGATCTGTGTCGTTTCATTATACCCGAAATTGATTTTTGGCTTGGAATATATTTAGCATCTTTTAATAACATATGTCGTACGTAAAATATGTGTATCAAAATTTATAAGACGAAACCACATAGCACAAAAGAATCGACGGAAAAGATTTTCACGACAACCGCTTTGTGACGTATGTAATACTGACGTATATAAGGATACGCGGCAAGGATAACACTGCCATCTAGCAGGTTTACGTGTTATTGCACCTAAAGAGTTCCTTATCCATGTACTGTGATGTCCTAGGTTAAAATAATGTAGTGGGCAGGCATACCCGAGGCCTTTATAGCTGAATTTTAATAGCGCATGTTTCCAGATGACATTTTCTAGAGTTTGTGTGTGATATGAGAAAAGATAAAGTTAAAGATGTGACTGAGCAAAGACATTCCTTTCCTACCAAAGAACGCCTCTCCTATGAAAGCAGCCAACAGTAACAGTATTTTTGAAGGTAGTTCATTATCATTTTCAACAGCCACTTAGCGTAATTGTGGTCAAACGGTTAACTCGGGAAGAATTCGGATAAGGCACAAAAAGAGAGTCATGGGAACAGTATCACAGGGAACACATCTTTATTTCATTAATGATAAAAATCGCTCATTTTAATCAAGAGAGAGATGCATACGACAGCTACGTTAATGGTATGTGATAAATTACATGGGTTATCAAAGATGGGAGATGGCTAGATATCGTTGTGCTGACGAAACCCTGAGGTCTTTGAAAACGCTATATCAATGTTTGTGTGGAGCGGCATTTGTTGTTCGAGCTTTCACTGGGGTGACAGATTTCGAAAACCTGCTCTACCTGCAATCTGAGTTGCATGTGAGAGCTGTGTTCGAAGTGCACGGGCTCGCAAGTAAAGCGAAATAAAGATCAGGCGGCTAACCTCCACACATGAAGCTGTAACGTTATCTCTCGGTTTTCGCTAGACTGAGATGCCGTGCTAGTGTGTTACGACCAAAGAATGGCAGACCCTTGATTTGCATCTGAGCTGGGTAGCCAACAGGCAAATGCGAGCGCGCTGGATACCATGCACGATACGTATTGGGATTTAAAATGACCCGTCTAAGTACATGTGTGCGTGCATCTGGCCGTTGACGGTCCCTGACGTACCGTGTGGAATCCGGTTTGGAATAGCTACATAGACATCTTATAGATGGGGATGGCTAAGGGGGGGGGGGGGGGAGCACCATGT
>JAODUD010000107.1:18781457-18794837 GCA_026784285.1 Stomatorhinus walkeri
GCATGTCTTTGGACTGTAGGGGGAAACCAGAGCACACAGAGGAAACCCCACAACGACACAGGGAGAACATGCAAACTCCAAAACATGTAACCCAGGCAGAGACTCGAACCCAGGTCCCAGAGATGCGAGGCAGCAGTGCTAACCACTGCACCACCATGCCACCCCTCATATCACTGCAATTTATACTATATATATTCTTGAGTCATTCAGAACGTTTGATGAACTGTCTTGCATATGGTGGCCTACACAATGAACTTACATATTAGCTTTGAGTGTGAAATTATTTATACAATTGATTTTGTTCAACAAGACTTAAGCAACTGATAATTATGTCAAATGAGAAAAATTGCACATGATCATGATTGTGTACATTAGGGGTGTAATGGTACATGTATTCGCACTGAAAATATATGGGTGTTTCGGTGCTGTATGCATATGTGCCGAATGATCGCAGCAAATACATTTTTTACATTGTAGAGACCATTTGTCAGGTCCCCACAAATATCTGTGAATGCAATCAAAAATGTAAAAATGCCAGAATTCTTGTATTTTGGTTATTTATGGTTAAGATTAGGGCTGGGTAGGGGTTAAGGTTGTCATATTGTGATTAGAGTTTTCCCCAATGAAATGAATGGAGAGTCCCCACAAAGATACGAATAAAAACATATATGTGTGTGTGTGCGTGTGTCAGTAAAGAAATGAGAGGAAGAGGAAACAAACATGAAGCTTCCTTTGGATAATCATTGCATCCACTAGGACCACATGTATGACGGAACCCCCCCCCCCCTCCTGACTTACACATAGCAGAGGCATGATTCAAACCCCCCCAGCCCTGAAAGGGTCAGCCAGCAGGACTAAACATTAAGCAGCCAAGGCTGACCAAGTCACCCTAGTTATAGTCAAATGTCAGAAAATATGCCTTGTTTATTTCTGTATTCCATATTTTATATAGCAATAACTTACTAAAATCTATACATGGTCTATACAATTATTTGTTAAGTTTCATAATTAATTGCCCCTATTATATGTTCACATGTACTACATTTTTCTTGAAGATTAATTTGTTCACTAAGTAACAGCCCCAAGAGTAAAACCCCCTTCTTTACACCCCTGATTACTCTTTGGTTCGATGATATTTTACAAATTTCTTTCATGCTTGAATGCCTGACTAAGTTAACTATTCATTACGCCCTCAGTTCTTATATAAATTATTCTTATATTTGGAATACCAGGGGAATCTTAATAGGTCCGAGAACATACTCTGTTTTTAACATGCAGTCTCACCTCTGTCCACTAGGGGGCAAGCCTTATTTGCTGACAGCCAGTGAATATTGAGTACTGATACAGAGCATGAAACACACAACAATGAAGTTTCAACCCCCCACAAAGACTGAGAAGGAAGAACCAACCATTAAACACCCTTCCATATGTTTATTTCAGATGTGGGCGATTATTAGGTTTGTCAATTCTGGACGGGATATGACGAAATCTAACCTCATCCGTATAATTCATAGGGAAAATAACACATTTTTTTCCCATGTGCTAGACCTTCTGTTCAAGGCCTGTAGGATGTACCAATAAAAGACATACCAGACACGAAGGTGGAGATGTTCAGAATGACCATAATAAGGGACCACCTACACAAATTCACACATTCACCATACATAATTATTTCAGAAAAAAAACATTATGGTCATAAATCAGTCGATGAATGGTACTAAAAAATTCCAACAAGTGTCTTTTTTTCATGATAGGTGTGATAGAAATTCTTCCTCACTGAAAAACCACTTAATATATAATGTTGATGAATTCCCTAATAAATACATAATAAACATGAACTGTTTTTTGCTTTCATGCAGTAACAGTAGGGGGATTTTCTGTGTGTGTCAACACTTTCATGAGTAACTGCAGCTGCGGTTGAATCACAATCAGAAAAAAAAAACATTTTCTTGCCGGATAACCTTCTCGTACAGCAGCTTTTTGGATCAACATCCTTATTTTGGCCGTTAGTTCAGCTCTGTAAGCTACATTTTGATCTTGTCACATATGTTACCAATTATCATTGCCAAATAGCCAGAATGCTACTACAAATGATTGCGCATGTTTGTGCAATTTTGGTATGCATGTGCCTACCCAATGTTTTGTAAAAATGTTACTTAATTAATTATTCAGTCAACCAATAATGCGACTACATTGTTAAACTTGCAGTTAGGGTAATCTGGCCAATGAGTGAGCTTCCTCCGACAGTTTGCACATCTTAATTCCCTCCCCCATTCCTCATCATTCCCATCTTCTACCGATAACTCTACACATGACCAACTAATCCTGTCGTGACATCCATGAACAAGGCTAGATGGACATGTTTGAATTATAATAGTTACATAAATTTTCAAGAACATCAATATCTGTGCATGTGTGTCTTTTATGTCTTGTGTGTGGTTTTGAAATGGTGCCTACCTACAAATGTGATTTGCACAATGCCACTAACATAATGTCCTGTTTGCCCGGTTTACCCAGTTACATCATCCACATCTGTTATAAAGTCCTACGAATTATAGTATCTGTTTATAGTTGGAATGCTGACGATTTATTGATCAAATATTACATCTATATACGGTATTCTCCATAACCACTTAGCTAATACTGGGATGTGGCAAGCCAGTAGCAGGGAACACCATGGATATAATGCTACTGAGACCCTATGGGCACCTAAACTAGTGTTTCTCAACCTGGTCCTAGGGGACCTCCAGATGGTCCACATTTTCGCTTCTTCCCAGTATCCTGCCAGACAGTTCATGTTTTTGCTCCCTTCAATAGGGAGCAAAAACATGGACTGTCTTGGGGGTCCCCAGAACCAGTTTTCTTTGGATTGAGAGTAATATGAACACAGGGACAACATTCAAACAAATTTAAGTAATAATAATAATAATAATAATAATAATAAAAATAATGGTAATATGTTGTCAATAACAATAGACCCTTTTCCATTGTCATCTGCATGGGTTATAAATATCTCAAGGTAGTAGACTGGACATGCCTGAAACACATCCAGCAAGCATCCTAAATAGGTGTCTGTCTCCTTTCAATGATCTTTCAGAGGAAATGCCCCGGTTTTCCTGAGCTGCTCTCTGCCCTCCACAGTGCTTGATTCTACTCTCGGTGCATTTTGATAGGAATGCTGCTCCAGGGAGCCAGAATGCATTTTCAGCCATAGCTATTTTTTACCAGTCATGGCCCACTGACCTGTAGATGCAATGGTGGGCAGGATGTGGGATACCGAGAGAAGAGCTGACCAGAAGAAATACACCAGAAGTTAATTGCTTAGATCGACAGGAATGTGACTCAGCAAAGTCAGACAGCAAGGGCTAAACAGGCAAATGAATAGGTGGGTGGACTTATTAAAAGAACTCCTGTCATCTTTAGCTTATTTTGTAGTGCGAGACGTTAGAAATAAAAGTAACATATTGGGCCCACGGACTTCATGAGTCATAGGATTTGGCATCTTCGTCTTGACTGCGACTTTTTTGGAGCTCAGCAGAATTAAACACCAGTGACCGTGTTTGGGAAATTCTGGTCAAGATGAAACTGCCTTCACCCTCGGAATCAATGTGCTCCTGGCAGGACGGGACAGTGGATTACTGGCTCGGCCGTTAAATGGTCAGCTACACCATTTTATCCAATCGAGCCAAAAGAATAGCAGTGATAATTATAGGACTGAATGGTATGAACATAAAGGGCCAATTACGTCACAGACAGGAGAGTGAAGCAGGCCCATCAGCTAGCTTCGAGGAAGTCTACGTCCCGCTTCGGGACAGAGACTAGACTGTAAACACAGAGGCTCAATAACATGATGCGGTTAAAAAAGGGAGTAAGATAACTAATTTCATCAGTTTCTTGAGGTCTATGGAGCAATGTGCTTCTAACGTTCGTCACGCAAACATCACTGAGGAAAAACAGGCTTCTTCCCCTTTGGCTGTCTGAGTCCTGCTGCCCAGAGACACAGATTCTGGCCTTTAATTTACAGGCAGGCTGCGCCAAAAACCAGCAACCTAATGATGGGCAGAGAACAATGCAACAAGGTGACAATGCGAAGCATCCACATCAGCTTCTGCTTCTGAGACTAGCCAATTGTTTATTTTGATTGTTTCCTTTCAAGAAAAAGATGCCTATTTCCCTACAGACACACATTCTGAGAGTCTTTCTCACAACCAGACAGAACTAATCTAAATTAAAGCATGTAAATACTCAAGATTGGTCAGCACATCACCACTAGTGACTTCCGGTAATGTAGACCGTGCCTATGAATAACGATTGATTTCAGAACAGCAGTGTTTCCTGTCCTCACACATGCTGGCAAAGAATTCTTCATATTTATATGTGTGTGTTTTAAGGGGCTTCGTCCTTTAAACGGGCTGTTAGTTGACAGAGCCTGGCCAGACAGGAGAAACTCAAAGTGCAGCTTCATCTATGAAGGCCATAGGAGTTTGTTAAGCACACTGGGGGAGGGGCGTGGGGCATATATGTTCAGAGTGGTCCAGACAGGCTCACCAGGAAATGCTCATTTCCTGTGACTTTGCGGCAGGGCCACCCATTAAATTAAATTCTGGACTTTCCATGCACCTCCACTGATGACATGAAAGCTTGTTCAGATTTTTTTTTTACTTTTTATTCAGCATTTAATGTTTACAGTTGCCAAAAACTGGGTTTGTCCATCCGTTCCGGAACGTGGGGTGACAGGGTGCAGTCACAGAGCCAGGACAAACATTTTATAGATCATTGGCTAGTGGTGTACTTGGCAGATATGGCACTTGCTAAAAAATCGCAGACTTGCTTTCTTTTAACAAGAGAGGCAGCAATAAAAATTATCCTGTTATGATTTGGGGCAATTTTCTGTTGCTCAGACACTAGAAGAGCATGTGCTGGCATCTTTCTATAATCATGGTGCTTCAACAGCCTCAGTAACTGTCTAGTCACACGTCGCAGTTTTCTATACATGACTGGACAGCAGCCAGGATGCAATTAAAGCCCAATGATTGATGGGTTGTTTCCTGCCATTTGGATGACTGACATATTTGCCATAGTTTCACTCGACACTGCTTCACAGCACATAGCATAAAGAAAACAACATATTTTAGTTAACCTTTATGGGAATAAATATGTTTTGGTCTCTGAACTCCATGATTTGTCAATGTGCTGTAATTTTTTTGGGTTCACCCGTCTGAACAGTGTCTAAACGTAATGTCACAATGTGTGCTGGTGCAGGGTGATCCTGTCTCTTAAACTAAGGAAATTATGTCGCTTCTGATTAGTTATTCTTAGCGTAACCCAGTGTAACAATTGAGGTTTCATATTTATGTGTTAAAAATACTTTTTGTTTTTCTTTGGTCTGTCACAGGACTGTTACTAAACAGAAGCCTTGGTATACGACTGACTATGACTGCATATCTTCCTATTGGACTCATATCTGTGCTAAAAATGACAACAGAAGAAGGGGAAGAAGCATAGGGAATCATCAAGTATAGCCATAAGAATACGTTTTCAGCTTATTATTATTAATATTATTATTATTGATTTCCGTTCCTGTATTCTATAAGCTTCTACACCTACAGTTTTCGGCATCAGACTTTTCCATACTTCTTTGTCTGCTAGCGAAGGCGTGTACTTGTTCTTCTCTAAGCTGTATCCCCCTCCATCCTACTGGGACATCCCCTCGATCACCCCATTTCCCCCATTGACTTATACTGGGAGGACTTTCAAACTGCTGCTACTCTTACAGCTTTGAAGCTAAACTCACCAAACTTGAATCGACCCGTCATGGAGTCACACAAAAGTAACTAGGGACGTCCTCAAACTCAGGTCCTCTCCTCAAGCCAATCAGTTTTCACCTATTCAAAGTCAATCGGAGCCGCCAACAGCCAATCAGATTTTACTCATTGTCTTTAATGGAAAAATTACAACTTACAAAAAACTAATGAAAACTTAGAAAAAAAATTTCAGGTTTATATGACATGACGTTGGTTCACAAACTTCCTTTTCTAGTTATTATTAAAATCAATGCTGACGTTGAACTTGTTAGTTCGTTGTTTTATTTTTGTGGTTCATTTTGGTTTTTATATTCGTAAGGTTCTTCCTGCTTTCAAGAAAAGCATTTTAGTCATTTAGAGCAGTGTTTGGGGTCCTCTGGATCCCACAGACAGTCCACATTTTTGCCCAAGAGCTGGGAGGAAGCAAAAATGTACATTGTCTGGCAGGAAGCTCAGAGGAAGCAAAAATGTGGGCCAGATGTGGGTCCCTGAGTACCAGATTGGGAAACACTGATTTAAAGGTCTGCGTAATACAGAAGAACATAAGTGACCTGACTGACAGTGGAAGTGTTGACTTGGTTTCTTTGTGTTGCTGGCACTCAAGCATTGTGAGGAGCCTCAGGGTTTTTCTTGAATCGCCCCTCACCAATGAGGAGACCACCTCTAATTGGCTCATGCAGCTGTAGACAAACATGCCGAGAACTGCTTCCCTCAACAAGACCGAGCAGTAAACTGTTTAGACTGGCTTTGACTCACTGCCCAGCAGGTTTCAACTGCTTTGAGTTTTCAAGAAGTGGGATTTTCCTGTTTCCTATTATTATTCCAGAAAACTCCAGCTGCAGAGTGACAGGGCTCTCACCTCTGTGGAATGTTTGCCAACAGCCCAAATGAAGACTTCCATTGATGCCGACTTGGCCTAAATGGCACTGCTGTTTGTCAAAAATGTCTCAAACAGACAAAAAAAAATCTGGTAGAATATAAAATTACTGTCTAATAGTGTGCAAACATAAAGACAGAAGGACTAGGCCAAAGTAATTTTGTTGTTGATTTTCCTCCCTGTGTTTTGGACTCTGCTTCTTCTGGCTCTTGGTTTAATGACTGCGGTATCCTCCGCTTGGATCGCGGCAGCCAGCCTTTTACAGGCGGCTCATGAGGGAGACGGCCTTGGACTGTCTGCCTCCAGCTGCAGCCTACGGGAGCAATCTTAATTACAAACAGCTCTGCGATGCTCTGCAGGCGTCACCCCACAGAGCCGAAGCCCGAGGCACCATTATGGTTCGCCAGTCTCTCCCAGTCTGGCTGCTGCGTGACAGTGATTGGCCCAGCCCCGGTCCAGCCACAACCGTTGCCATAAGTGCTCCCACGCAGTCCCAGCCTGGCAATGCCCAGACACAGCCCTCCCCCCCAGATCCATCCCCTATCCCAAACATTACCTGTCCCCTATATCCTCGATTCCAGGAGCTAAAATGAAGTCAAAACGACAGCCTACACAGCAGTATGGAATGTGCTGGGCCTGGCCTGTACTGTACACAGCTGTGAGATGTTTTACTTCTGTATTACCTCGTTTTATTGCTAACGCTGCATCCTTTGCCTTAATTACACAGGGACTTTATTGTATTTAATGATCCTGCCATCTGTTAAAAGGCACTGTTTGCACATTGAATATTATTGGGATGTGGTGATAAGACTATAAGGCGTCTGACAGACGACACTGGGGATTTATGCTTGTTCAGGATGCCGGTGACACACTTTGGGAATAAGACTAAGAATGGATGAAGGCCTGGAGCAACTACTGGTCACTAAGACAAGTTGACATGTTCTTTGGCCTGTTTTTCAAGCTGTTATTAATGATGTGCTGAGGGACAATCTCCCGCAGTTTGCCCCAGTGTACCATGATGACACCATAGTAATGCTACCTGGACAGAACAACCCAAAAGGTTCAGTAAAATGCTTTCATTTACTCAAGTAACAATAGTGGAACATGCTAGCATAATGTAGTAGGTAGTAACAAACCCCAACCCACCATAATAACATTTATGAATTTAAAAAAAGTGTTTTATCTTTTGGGAAAGTGACCATGCCAAGGGCACTGTAGGATGGGATAAGGAGTTTATCATGAAAGGCTTCTTGGGACATTGCGTTACATACACTGACATCCTCAGTCTCACTCATCTGAAAGAGTGAAGTAAAAAAAGTACTTTATTAAGGAAGTTAGGCAGATATTGAGAGACAGGGGCTAGGTTACTGTCTGTTCGTTCCAGGGTGGTGAGTCAGATGACTGCAATCAGGTGGTTCTGTGTCCACCTGATTCTTGCTGTAGCACAGGGTATATACATTATTTAAACAAAAGAATTGGGACATACCACTTAATCATTGAATTCAGGTGTTTCATTCAGACCCATTGCCACAGGGATATAATATCAAGCAACTAGCCATGCAGTCAGATTAACAAACATTTGTGAAACAATGGGTTATTCTGAAGAGCTCAGTGAATTCAAGCACGTTTGCCACCTTTGCAATGTCAGTCCATGAAGTTCCTTCAATGCTAGACATTACACAGTCAACTGTAAGTGGTATTATAGCACAGTGGAAGCGTCTAGGAGCAGCAATGTGGTTGCAGCCCATGTAACATAACAGAGTGGGTTTTGCTGAGGTGTTTAGTGAGTAAAAAGTCACCAGCGCTCTGATGACTCAGTAACTGCAGCACACAAACTGTGCCAGGAGCTTTTATGGAATGAGCTTCCATGGCTGAGCGGCTGCATGCAAATCTCACATCACCAAGCGCAAAGCTGAGCGTCAGATGGAGTCATGTGAAACACACCGCCACTAGACTCTGGAGCAGTGGACACGTGTTCTGTGGAGTGACAAATGACACTTCTCTGTCTGGCAGTCTGTTGGACGAGTCTGGGTTTGGCAGATGCTAGGAGAACGTTACCTACCTGACTGCAATGTGCCAACTGTAAAGTTTGGTGGAGGAGGGATAATGGTATGGGGTTGTTTTTCAGGGGTTGGGTAGGGCCCCTTAGTTTCAGTGAAGGAAACTCTTAATGATTCACCATACCAGTGCATTTTGGATAATTCAATTTGGGAAGGTCCTTTTCTATTCCAGCATGACTGAGCCCCAGTGCACAAAGCAAGGTCCATAACAACATGGTTGAGTGAGATTGCTGTGGAGGAATTTGACTGACCTGCACAGAGCCCTGACCTTAACCTCATCAAACAGCTTTGGGATGACCTATAATGGAGATTGCGAGCCAGGCCTTCACGTCCAACATCAGCGCCTGACCTTACAAATACTCTTCTGGATGAATGGGCATGAATTCCCACAGACACACTCCTGTTCCCAGAAGAGTGGCAGCTGTTATAGCTGCAAAGGAGGGACCAGCTCCACATTGATGCCTATGGATTTAGAATGGGGTGCCATAAAAAATCTGTAGGTGAAATGGCCAGGTGCCCCTAACCTTTTCTCCGTATAATATAGGTGTGTTTCCTCTCTGCTTTGCCAGTTAACTTGCCCCTGATACCTGATCCATTCCACAGTTGTACTTCTTTCGTGATCTGATGTGTCTTTTGGTTTTATCTGTTTATCTTCCCCTTGCTGAGGCAGAAACGACTGCTTTTTTTTTCGTTCCTCCAGACTTTTTTTTCTCTATTTGTGTCTCGAAAGAAAATTTCTCTGCTTTCCTTCTATCCCAATGTCATGTGGATGTCTGCCAACCTGCTTCAAGCTAGTATTATACATGTCGAGACAAAATAGTAGGTCTTCAGTCTAGATTTTAAAACTGAGACCTATGGCATCCTCTGTGGTGTCCTCTACACTGATGGGTAGACAATTCCATAGGGTAAGAACCCTGTAGCTTTTCTGACAGTTCATCTATTCTAGGAAAATTAAAAGACTAGTGTCCCCTGCCATTGGAGAATATAATCTAGATAAATTGATTCCTCAGTAAAGCTTTCAACCTGAAATGTAGAGTACTGGAAATGTAGAGCTTATTGAGATACACTGTTTGCTGTAACCCATGGCTTTATCAGACCAAGGCTGTATACTTTTAAGAATTGTTGATGGTGGATGAGTAGTTAGTTCTGTCCCCACAAATGACCCCACAATGTGATAAAAAAAATTGATGTTGTGGAGACCATTTTCTGGGTCCTCACAAGGGGATACTCAATTTACAAAAATCTGTGACAAAAAAAACTAAAAATGCCACAAGTTTTGTATTTTGTTTGGTTACTTATAGTTAAGGTTAGAGACGGGTAGAGGTTAAGGTTGTCATAGGTGGGGTTCGGGATTTTCCCATAGAAATTAATGGAGAGTCCCCACAAAGGTGAATACAAACATATGTGTGTGTATGGGGGGGGGAGACTACGTGTTCTCCCTGTGTTTGTATAGGTGTCTACTGGATACTCAGCTTTTTCCCTGCAGGCAGGCAGATCACCGTGCTTCCTGGCATTGGCTATAGGCTCACCGCAGCCCTGCAGTGGCTACACGGGAATTGAAATGATTGTGGACATCGTCATACAAAGATTTGCCTTGAGTTGGAATGCTGTCTCTAAAAGTGTGTCTAGAAACATGGGTGACATTTATAAAACATTTCCATTGTTGTCAGTTGGCCATCCATGGAATGAAAGTCATTTACTCATAGCATGTAATGATCGTCCATATAAAGATTCATTGCTGCTCTGGGATTTTTAAATGAATCCAAACAATGATCCGGACAATTAGCCACACCCTGGAATTTGCCCAGTTAACATAAAGAACTCATTAGCTGTGCAAGACTAACAGAGAACCATAACACGCCTCAACTCTTACTCATACTGCAGACAACTTCTGCAATGAGACGTTACTAAAGGTGTTCTCAGTTTTTCTCAAGGTTGCAAACCAATGCCAGTCTGCTTAGATCTGGCTTTTACTTTGTTAAGCAACTGGATGCCTTGACGCAACTTTTTGTGTTTCTTAAGCATGACCATATTTACAGCACATGTTCTGGGATCATTGCCGAACACTTCCTTCCGGATGGTTCTTCATAGTAAAAATGACTTTGGTAGGAAATAAGTTCATAATTATTTTAGTAATTAAAATGTATGTTATCATGGTAATTGGTAAATGTTTAAGATGTAGGAATGTGGTGCACGTGTATGGATGGTTTCTATATATATATCTGGGGGTGTGTGTTTTTAACCTCAGACAGGGAGGCTGACGTTGGATCAGAGGAGTAGGTGGTCAGTTGTATTTTCACGCAAAAAGATGATGAAGAGTTTTATATTGGGTCAGCAAACGGTTTCTAGGGTTCTGGTTTGGCAAATGTTCACCGGTCTCCGTGGAAGGTTCTGCATCTGTGGCCTAAGCAAACACGAGGCTGACTTGCGTAGCACTCCTGGCACAGCTATGAAAAGCTTCCTCCTCAACAACAGCCCCTGTGGTCAGATGCTCTCGGTTTGTGGGACACCCCCTTGGCAGCCATGGCCTTTAGAGATGATTTTGATTCCGCTCAGAATGTGTTTTTCCATGAACTCACTCAACACTATTGTCTGTGACTCTTGTGCAATGTAACCAAATTCTTTTTTGTTATTTGACTGAAACAAAACCAATCACAAAAATTCTCCATATGTAAGATATATGGTATATCAGATTTATTTCCTGCACACGTTTGGATGTCCGTTAATTGATCGGCATGTTTCGTAAGAGGCTGGTGTCATTATTCAGTTTCATCACTTTCCTGCTGCCCGGCAAAGTCCTTCGAGTCACAGCATGTGAATATTGCAAGGTTTACCCACATTTCCCAACAGCTGTATGCAGCACACCGTACCTTTTTTTAATTTACATCATGATGAATTTGTGTGTCTCCGTGGCCTGAATGGCACGAGATATTACAGACAGCTAAAATCTATATTAAAAATCTTTAAGGCACAAATAAAATACAAATTAATGAACTCTAGCAGCAACTGCACTGCTAATAACAAAAACATTAGGTAAAGCATTTCCATGCCGGCTAAATGTTCTGCTAAATGAGACAATATCAACATACAAGGGGGTGTTTTTAATTAATGAAATACCTATTAATAATGTTTCTTGGTTTTTGGAAAGCCTACAAATAATCCAGTGGTTGTATGTGGCTATAACTGGCTAATGGCCAGTGTGGGAATATGAACATCGACATCTGGCACCTCTCCATATCTATACCTGAAATTCCTCTACACGTCTTCCTTCAAGCCCTGTGCTTTTTCACAATGTCCCAAACAACCTTGTTCATGCTACATGCCACTTAGGGTGACCGCTTGCTGATTTCTTTCTGTAGTGATGAGGTGTATCAGAGTCATGTAGGTATGCACACAGGAATGCACAAATATACACAGCATCCCCGGGCTGGTTTTAGTCAAACAGTTTCCTTGGCAAAACATTCATGTTTACATTCAATGATTCTGTGGAATAGTAGATTAAGTAAATGTCAGGCTAATTTTCACCTTATACCATTAACAGTTTCTGCTCTTCATTCAGTTCCAGAAGTGGATTAAATGCTAGGTTTGGATTTAGTGCCTCCTGTCTTCTGTTACTCAGCTAACGTCCATCATACCCGCCCGTCAGAGCCCGCCCTCTGCAACCCCAAGGCCCAAAACTGAACAAATTAAACACATACTTGGAAAGCCCCTTTAATATTCATGTTATTTTTACACCATCCCACACTGTGGGCATGGCCGCTGACAGGAGGGAGGGTTAAGTGACTAAGTCTCACCGCTACATAAATACTGCCGCAGCAGCTCAGAAGACCAGGAGGGACATCATCTTAGATACGAAGGACACAGAAGAGAAGCAAAACTCTTCTCCTTCGGTTTACCTGTAGGAGTTTAAGGTCTGACCGTTGCACCTTCTTGATCCACTCATCGGCGTTGAGTATGAAGTCTGCATTCTTCGCTCTCCTCATGCTTGAGGCTTGCTCCCTGGGTTGGGGGAGACCCCTTAAGCCCGTCTTCGTCACCTTCCCAGGAGACATCGCAACCAACATGACCGACGAGGAGTTTGCTAATGTGAGTACCCTAAAAGTTACCCCTCCGTACTTCTTGATAGTGCTCTCAATGTACAAAGATCCTTCGGGCACCCTCTGCTTTTCAGACATTCACAAATACTCTTCTGATGTTGATGGACTCAGTTTCTTTCACTTGTGTGTACGAAGTAATGATGAAAATAGTAACATTTCACTTGAGAGGCACCGGTGACTTAGTACCAAAGTTAGTACACACTGGGATCAGTGTGTAACTGACCCTTCTGTTTCTGCTTAATTAATACATTAAATACTACTTAATTATGTGTACCTCCTCAAGTAAGTTGTTGCCATGAAAGTTAATCTTAATGCCTAGGAATGGCACAAAATTAAACTGTATAAAACATCTCATTGGTTAACTGCTAATATGGCAACCTGGAGAAATGACTAGCTATTTAAGCTGAGCTGGTGCATGCGCTCCTCTCCTCTGTGGATTTCTTGCTTTGTTTTGCTGTCTTTCTGTAGCTACATTTTCTGTATTGCACTCCCTTATTTCTTGCACTGTCTTGCTTTTTATTGCACTGTTGGGGGGGGGGGGG
>JAODUD010000107.1:18799748-18810672 GCA_026784285.1 Stomatorhinus walkeri
TATTGCAGTGCTCTCTGGTGGGCTGTATTGCAGTGCTCTCTGGTGGGCTGTATTGCAGTGCTCTCTGGTGAGCTCTATTGCAGTGCTCTCTGGTGAGCTCTATTGCAGTGTTCTCTGATGCGGTCTCTTAAGCAGACTCAGCACAGCAGGTTTTTTCCCCATCACCTCCAGACTGGACGTGAAAGCACAGATGATCGACAAAGGCTACCCCCGCTCGATAGACCTGATTTTTGGAGGAGTTCCGATTGATGCTCATGACGTCTTCCTATACAATGGTGAGCATGCTGCAAGCTCACCAGTGACACCATGTGGAGATACCCAACACTACACTTGTTTGTTCATATTTGCATAGATGAAGGTAGACTGAAGTTTTCTCTGCTAATAAGTCTGGATATACAGTAGAGTGCAAAAGTTTTAGCTGCTGAAGAAAAGTACATTTCAATTATTGTATAAAAAGATTAGTATAAAATAAGTTTATATCTGTCAAAGTATCTTAGCTTAGCTATTGAAATTCACCTGAGTATTTTCAGTAACCATCAAATATACTCATGTATCTGTTAACTTTACCATTAGAATACCATGTCCGGCCAATCAATACCTCATGAAGTTATTTAACTAATTAACTGAGCTGGTGATGAAATGCAACATATGTATGGAATGGCTGGAGATTATGCACTGAAGTGATATCCATCCAGCCGTCCAATAAATTATCCGTAACCTTTTGTAGAACAGAATAATGTTTTTTTACTTCTTATTGTGTTGGTGGTCATTTGCATGTATGGTAACATTGTTTGTTCTTCCAAGTACTTATACTACCTGGATACATAGCTTTGAGCACTTTCTTTGAGTACTTAATGCCTTTGAATAGCAGTGAACATGCTGAAGTTTTGAATGGCGATTGAGCTGCCCACAGACTAGCATCACAATGCAATAGAGCAGTAGCCACCCATAACTGTGTCATAATCTCTTGCAGGAAACATTTACTTCTGTCGGGATCGGTTTTACTGGAGGATGAACTCACGGAGGCAAGTGGACCGGGTGGGCTACCTGAAGTACGATGTACTCAAATGCCCCGATTTCTCCCACCAATAATTCTGAGGCACCAGCACTGAACCTGCCTGGGCCTCTGGCACCAAACCATCTTCTACAGAACGCACTTCTATATTTTGTTAAATAAATGGCTTAGGACATGACAGAACATTCCATAAAGACTCTGGAATGGTTAAATCTCCCTTTCCAGACAATTGGGTTCTTCTGTAATACTCCCAACGGAGTAGTTAAGGTGATATAATTTGTTTTATTTTTTTAAGTATTGTTTAACAATACAGTGTAATTAGTGATGCTTATGATAACAGGCGCAATATCTTTTTTCTTCGTATGAACCGCCGTTTCTTTACAGTGTCCATTGTCTCCTCTGTCTACCTTCTGCACTTTTCTGGTACAAACTTGTGATTACGAAGCAGTATTGTGCGACTATATAAAATATTGTGTATACTATTGAATTATGCTGAATAAGTAATTTTATACCAGTATGTAAGACAGCGATGGATCCTGAGAAAATCTCCTAGGCGATTTTTAATGTTTGATCAATGCAATCCCAACGTAAGTCCAGCGTGGTCAGAGGCAGGTTATATACATTGTATGAGGTTACATGAGCAGCTCCGGCTGTTCTAATATGATACATGAGGTTTTGGATTATTTAATTCCACTTAGCATTCGCCTGCCTGGAGCAGACGGACCAACGTGTGTCTGAAAACCGTGACTGCTGAAAATGTTTTATATTATTTTTGTGTATTTTTGTGTGTTTGTGTTGTGAAGTGATAACAATGAAATGATCCTCACTTTTGCACTGGAACGCATGTAACAAATCAGTCTTGTGATTATTTAATAGGTCACATACATTCTGTCACTGTTAGAATTCCAGTTTTAGGAAAGATTTCATTAAAAATCACTTGTGTACTGAGTTAAACGCTAGGAAGTGCTTCTTGTGGCCTAATCTATGTAACTGTATTATCGAGATTAGGGTTTAATCAGGCACCCTAAAATGAAAATAGACTGGAGCTAGGGACCCCCAACTAAAATCACATGTTGACATAAGGAGTTGTGAGCCCCAAGTTGGGGGGGTGGATGGGTCCTCCCCAGTAAATTCTGTCTGTTTGCCAGAACCTCAAAAACTGCCCTGCACATGCCTGTTAATAACTATCTAGTCGATCACTAACTGACCACTGATGCTTATAATTATATCTGTCTACAGTATGCTCATGTATCAAATATCACAAAAAGGGCATTGCACAGATATACAGCACATTAAACTCATTTATTTGACACTCGAATTTATCCATTGTGACTTACATTATAGAGACGGGTTACAATTTATGTACCCTCCTTGAGAATGAACCCACAATCTTTGCAACATTAGCGCAATGCACTATATTCTAAATGATTTTCTGACAAAACTGACATGCTTATACATCGTTTGCTTAATAGTTGCTCTTTAGTTTTACGGCAAAGCTGGTAAGTCCTTGTGAGATCACACTGGGAGTGACCCATGTGAAATGGTGAGTGGATATGTAATGACTGACTGGCTACTGAATTCAGGGAAAGGGACTTGCTTTTTTTCAGCTGATCAGCTGAGAGAGTTTCAGCTATATAGGGTCTAAAGGACTCTCCTTTAAGAAACAGTTGTAGCCCCAAAGCAAACTGCCCCCCCAACCCCCATCCCACCATTACAAGCTAAATCCAGAGACACACTGGTACTGTAAAGCTTACTGTCTAAGCAGAATCAACCAAAGCCTATGCCTGTTTCATTTTAACTAATATAATTAATTGCGATCTGCATGCAGAGCGGGGAGTGTAAATTAAAATATAAAAAGTTTTATTACAACAAACATGTTGACATTGTGAAGAGCTGTTGTTGGTGGTACACCAAACTTTTTTTTTTAATTCATCTGAGGTCTATTTGATTTTGAGCTCTCCTTTGATTTTGTAGAACCTCAAGAAAAAAATGGGATTTGGGGATTTACCTCAAATGTTGTTGTTCACGTTTTTTTTTTTTCACAGTAACACATTAAATGTAAATTATATTGAGTGGAGACTAGTGATGCTGAGAATCGTGGTTCCAGCATCTCAGTAACAGCCACCATCCTGAGACTTTCTTTCACTGTAACAACTAGACAGGGGCAGTTCTGTGGCTGAAAACACCATGTTAATGAGGGAAGAAACAGAAGAATGGCCAGACTTGGTAAAGCTAACAGGAAGTACAAAAATAACAGCTCAATTCAATTGTGGTGTGTGAGAAAAGCTTCATGGAACCTTGTAGCGATTCTCTAGACAAAAGAGGGTCATAACTAGTACCACAGGAGCATATCTAGAAAGTGGCCACTAAGTGTATATTTCTTTATTTAGACGTGTGATTCTGAAATGATGCACTGCTTTTTTGTGCAAATCATTTTTCATGGAGTTAATTTACTAAAATCAATATTTCTCACAAATTAACCCGTCAGGCCAATTTAATACAAGTAAACTTAAAATCAACCATCTACATCAACGAGCCACAAATGGCCATTACAAACTCATTTAAGTTACTTGGCATATACACTTTTAGCTCTCTGAAATGGTACACAATTCATGAACACGGTCTGCATCACCCAGAAAGCACAACAAAGACTATACTTCCTCAGATATTAAGGAAAGTTCAGAGCCAACAAAGATATTCTTATCCAATTCTATGCATCCGCGTGTACCTTAAATTAAAGGTACATTTACCTATAACAAGGATGCAACTGGCAGACCCTTGGGAGTACAGCCCCAGTCACAAGTAATTGTATCCTTAAAAGTACAAATACTTTTTTGTGCCAGTGTATGTCACTGTGCTAAGTATGGGCATAAAGCAGAACTTAACCTAATCACAATTTCCACCAACCCGTTTGTGGTCCAATAAAAGTTTCCATTCATTTTTTTGGAAATACTGCCCTCCCCTGGTCAGATATGGACTGGCATTTCATTCACCATTATGTATTCCGCTCCTTTTAGTGTTCTCCTTGTCACCACTACCCTGGACTGGATCTGCAGTATAAAGCTGGACGAAGGGAGTCTTCCAGGAAGACCCAGTCACTACGTGAATAATCCATCCCTAACACTGGCTGCTCAGTTTTGTTTTAATTTTTGTGCAGGAGTCGGTGTTTGTTCTAGTCATGGATAGCGGCCCTAGGCTAAGTTTGTTTGTTGAATAGTTGTCTCGACGTGTTTTGTCCTTTCCCCGGTAGTAATTTTAGCTTGTTGGTGCTGGTTTTCATACTCCCGTAAGGATCCATTTTGTTTTGTTGTATCAGATGTTGCGACTCTTACCATTTTGTACTTTCTCGGCAGGTGGCTTCGTAATTGTTGCTACTCTGTGTCTCCATTCGCGCTTTATGTTGTCCCAGTATTTCTTCAGGCAGTACCTACTTTGGTTGTTGATAATTTCTGCTCTTTCTTGTTTTGCTGTTGTCTACAGAGACAAAACTGACCTTGGCAAAACACTAAGATAATTGCGCTGCCGTTACTTTAGCTAGAGATTTTTTTTTATTTAAACCGAGTTTAAATCAGGACAAGTCACGGGTTTCTCAAAATCCACTGTGCCCATAGTTTAAAGTAGCTGTACTTCTTGTGTGGCTCATTGTCTTTGGACTGTACCCCTGAGTGTACTGTCAATGGTTATATAATTCAGAAAAATATACATATAGATCTCTGATCTAATCCATGTTTAGGCAGACATGATATACAATATAAATTCTGAATATTAGTGATTTTTACCGAAAATACTTCTCCATAAGTTTTATATTAGACTATATTAGAGATTTGAAGGCCACCGACTCGTAGAATAAACCTGCAGATGTCCTTCAGCAAGGCCCTAAACCCCAGGTTGTTGCAGGGTCTATTTTCTCTGATGTTCACTTGTATGTTGCTTAGGACAAATGCGTCTAAATGAATAAATGTTTATTTAAGTGCCTTTTTAAATTAATATACACCGTTGGCGTGTTCCTTTACAAATCACCTAAATGACCAATAGAGGTCACACTTTTCCCACATCTTATCGCAAACCTGCTCTGGCCATGGCAAGGGGAAAGGGTTCCAAGTCGAACACAACCCAGAAGCAGATATTATTAATAACCGTCTCAGTACTCAAACTAATATTTTAGTTTGTAGGCTTCTGTATTGTGGAGGCAACCTTGGTGAAACCTTAAACTGAATCATATGTATTTACAAAGGCTGAGGCTTATTAGGCTACATAAAAAATAAATCGCTTATCCTGTTTTTATGATTTTAAAGGGAAAAAGCATTAATGAAAACTGATCTTTTCTGCAGCCTTGCATTAATGCAGATGTCCACAAAAGATTGCTTACAATTAGGCCTGTTAGAATGTAACGCATGTCTTAACAAAACAAAAAAATATTTCTTATCAACTTCATTTCCATTGAGTGCCCTTGTAGTGACAAATTAGATATTATTAGGTATTCCTTGGAACATAACACAGTGAAAATAGATTAGCGACAGACTATTCAAAAAAGGAGCGTTGCAGTGGTCACAGAATTGGTGTCCATCACCGTCTAAAGCAGAATAACATAATTTATTGATTGTTCTTAGCCTAAATGAAAGTGGACTGTGTGAAGACTAGCATTTTATTTTGTATTTTGATGTAAGAGGGAATTTTACATTCATTTGACCATTGGTTCATTTGTATTAAGTTCTGTTTATACTACCAATATGTTTCAGAGAACTGAAAGTGCAGTGAAGAACTTTCTCAATGAGTAAAATATAATTCAGCATTACCAAGTTCATAGTAAAGCCAATTTAATTTCTGTGTTAACATGGAGCTGCGTTCTAAACTCAAAAACAGACCATTTAGCTGAAGCAGGCTTAAACCAAACTAATGACAGAGCAATTTCCGGGCTGTTAAGAGGTTTAGTTCATTAACATCAATTTTACTTAATTCTAGACACTTCGGTAGAGAAGTTTAGCTTAATTTCCGGAGTTCAGTCCACTCTGATATGTCATTGAGTTATTGCAACAGACTGTTAAGTAAAAAAAACGCAAAGCAAAGTCAGTCAAATATTTAATCAAGGCTTTTGTCAATGTTGTTTACAACTGCACTGACAAAAAATACACACACACACACAAAAAAAATCACATTTCCAATATGTAGGAATTGCTTTCCTTGTGTTTGTGGAGGAGTAGAGTAGAACGATTTGATACACTGTTGTTAATCCAAGCCCTTAAACACCAGTCTTTTTCGCCTACAGGACACCAACTGAGACGCTGTAATTACCTTAAATAAACAAGTGTGTGGGTCAGATATATATTAAATTGTGGGGACCAAATGTTCCCAGATTGTTATAAAAAAAATGTTATTTTGACATTGTGGGGACCATTTTTCTGTCCCCATGAGGGGAAGTTCAATTTTATAAAACCTGTGACTGCAATCAAAAAAAACAAATTTGTTTGTTTACTTGTGTTTATGGTTAAGGCTGGGTAGGAGTTATGGTTTTTCCCAAAAAATAGAAATGAATGGACGGTCCCCACAAAAACATGAGTACGTATGTGTGTGAATAAAAGTGCAATATCCCTCCATGGTTACACAACTTCGTGATGCTGGTCCACAGCAAAACAACTCACGATCCTGGCCTTCAGAGAAAGATGCACCCACGGGAGGGCTCACCTAGTGGGGGCTGTGATTCATACTCGACACAGGAGTTTCACTCATGGCCACAAGATGGCAATAGCAGAGCACCTTTGAAGTGAAAGACGGGGGGAGAAGAAAAAAAAAACATCTAACACTTCGTTAACAGTTCATGAACATCGTTGTGGAAAGAATGCTACTTTATAACTTAATTAAAAGCAATCTTTTATTTTACTTAATCATCTATCTTCAGCAAATGGTATGCAAATAGTTGACGGTAATCCCCCCCTAAATGCCTTTTGCTGAGCTTTCTATACAAAACGAGTAGAGTTGAATGGAAGGAAGTGCTCTCCAGATTGCAACCGCTTTCTGCCCTTGAGATAGACTCATGGGTGTCTGTCTTTTTTCAGTCCCATCCTCTCTCTCGCTCGCTCTCTCTGTCTGTCTGTCTCTCTCTCATTCACTAAACAGCACATCCTGTCTCACCCATTTATCACACAACCATTAACTGTGCAAAGCAAATGGCAGAAAATGAACCCCGCAGTTGTTGAATGAACACAGCACAAAGAAGCGAACGGCCACCACTTGCTCCCCGCTGAGCCAATTATATTGTCAGGGGCTCTCTGCTAGACAAGGATTGATTGGTTGATTAATTGATTGTTCGGCTGATAAATATACACTTCCGTAAAACAACACCGTGGAAAAAAATAACACTCTTCTGAAGCCTTTTGTTTTGTTTTGTATCTAATTCCTTCCTTACATAGTTTTGATGTTTAATAGTCCGTGAGTTTTTCATCACTCGGTCTTCCGTCGATCGCATTGCTTTTAGTCCGTTTTAAATGCATCAGTGCTCGGCAGTGTGTCCTGGCGTCTGTGCTGGAGTTTTACACATCACTGTGGCACCCTGTCACATCCGATGAGCACACGCGCTGTGAATGTTTGCCAGCAATGGAGCGCATTCCTCCCATCCATCCGCTTTCAGATACATCCACCCTCCGTAGACTCCTCTTGACATCACTTATAAGGCAGCGTTTTGGAATAAGCCGCTACTCACCAATTATGCCCGATCGCACGCTGTCCCGAAAGGCAATACCTGCATCCAAGATCTGTGCTGCTAAATGACTCTTGCAAACAATGGGAACTTATTTCCTAAACATGAATTTAAAAAACATAGATTTATTTGCGAATGTCAATACCAACAAACAATATTATAAAGATCTGGTTCATGCAATTCGCCGGAGAGCCATGAATATGTACACCACATTGTGTTCCATACGTCTTAATACTCCGAATCCCTTTAAAAACTATAAGTAGTCAGGCAAATATCAAGTTAATTCAGAAAAATATACATATAGATCTCTGATCTAATCCATGTTCAGGCAGACATGATATACAATATTAATTCTAAATGTAGTGATTTTACCGAAAATACTTTTCCATAAGATTTATATTAGAGATTTGAAGGCCACTGACTGACAGAATAAGCCTGCAGATAACCATTTAAGGGATTGCATCTGAAATCGGAATGGTAAATGTCCTCTTAAAGGGATTCTGCACTTGTTTAGAGTTAAGTCAATCCGATTTAGACGCATTCATTTCTATTAATTTTTATGTATTTCACTAGATTGATTTATTTTATTTTACCCGACAGTTTTGGTTGCTGCAGTATGTAAATGATTGTGCAAACAGAAGCATGCTATCTTTGGCGTGAAGTCGGCTGAAGGCAATCACACCCGACCGTCAAGGGTAGGCTGTCCATCCCCTCCATTAGGACATCAAACAGGGAAACAGAGATGGAGATGGGGTGGAGGTGAGATCCTGTGAATACCTGATGTGAGGCCAGAATGGGTTTTAGGGCTGTTTTATGCCAGCTAGGTGGGTCTCATAGCTGTATTAGGGAGGTCGAAAAATACACTGAACCTCTATAAGAGGAGTAATAGACATTCCGGATCATAATTTTATTTTTCAGTTTTGTTTAATTGCCATCAAATACCGCCAGGGAACTGCAATAATGATGTAATAATTGAAAAGCAGATTAAACGCATTTGAAACTCACTTGTGTTTTTGCACATTGCAGAGTGTATAGTTTTGCTGTCGTGTGATTCTGTTATTCTTATGGAATGCTTATCAGTGTTTGCCCCTGGTTACAGAAGGGCTTCTGTTTCATATATTCTAAATAATTTGTTTAATGAAAGACATCATTTCCTTATTTTTGATTTAAAGCACAAGAAATTTGACTTTGCTAGAAGGACTGGCATCATGCCCAGGTTACCCTGCCAATCAATCTATAAGGGAGGGTTTTTTCACACATCATCGTGGCCTAAATTAGATAAATGGATATTGCAAAATGGATGGCTATAAAGCATGTATGGATGGAAGAATGGATATTTAATTTCTATTTGAAATTTACAATGTAATCATTTTTTGTGAACTGAAATTGTGTGACTCAAAAACAAAGGAAACCATAGCCAAAAATCCTAAACAGAATCAATACCATAACAAATTGTCATACTAATTAATGTCACCTGTCACTGGTTGGTGAGTTTCACAATCATAGATATCATACAACACATAAATGACTTGTTTGTTCCAGTAGTTTGTCCCCCGCTTCTCACTTAAGAACACTCTGTAAAACAAACTTACCAACAAACTGACAGTTTTACATCTTAGTTTCTTTTTTTGCTGGGGATAGAAAATATAACAAAATGGCTTTATTTCATGTTCACACATGGCTGAACAAAACCACAATACACTTGCATGATCAGTCAAACTGAAACCTCTTTCACAGACCAGGCACATAAACATGAACATACTTAGAACAACAGTAGAAAACATACATGCTTTCATTTTTAATATAGAAATAAACTTAATTTTACATTTTCTCATCGTAATGAGTCAGTAAGAAACTCCTAGGAAATTAAAGTAACAACTGAAACAATAAATAAAGTGAAAACAATAGGTTTACCCTTATCTGGCTGACGTCAAAGCCATTTGAGTACTTGAAATTTATTTTCACATTGAACTTAAACAGCCATGCGTAGACACATGCTAGCTGAACACTGTGGAGTGTTTCATTTGCAGAACTGTACTACGTGAAGCTGACTGGAATGCGCTGAATGAAACAAAGTTTTCTGAGGGCCCTGGAAACACATTTTAAGATTAATGTACCCTTTATTACCCTGACACGACTATGCAGCAGACATAGTTCTCAATTTCCTAACATAAATATTCATTTTTAAAAAGAATAGAATTACTATTTCCAGCAGGTGAGCACGGCTTTAATAATGTGTTCATATGTAAATAAAATGGCTAAAATAATGTAAAGTAAAAAAAAAAATAATAAAAAAACCTTGTACATTTTACAGCGAGGTTGGAAATCTTGTGGTTTGTAAGAATATTTAAGCAGAACTGTCTCTGTGACATCAGCACAGCCTTTGTGGGAGAAGGCGCTGTTCAGCGTGAGTGTGACAACCACAGCTTCGACCACTGGACACGGCTCTGATGGTCATCATCTGCACCTTGTCCTGCACCATCCACCCGCACTTTCCACTTTATATTTGAGCAGAGACCCTTTTTTCTCTGCATGTTTGACTCCTCCGTATTATATAATTTTTCACTTTGCTAACATTATGACCAGCCATTTCCTCCTGCATGTGGAAACACAACAGCAAATGAAAAGAACAGAAAGGAACACAAACCAATCTTCCGAGCTGAGTAGGCCCCACCCCGCTGGGGTCCTACGCTGCTTCTTGTCCGGCAGCAGGAGGTAAAGCCTCAACACTTCAATCCTTTGACAAAGTCACTTTAGCTCACAACGTTGTTGTAACTCACGTACTTTTTCTTTGCAGCCGGACCTGTGAATTAGAGGAGAAGATGTTTAAAGTCAGGGGAAAAAAGTCACTCAAGTACCCGTTTAAAATCGGCACAGGATTCTCAGTTACTAGCCCTTAGAGAAAATGGTTTCTAGGCATCAAAATGGTTTTATTTTCTTTCATGTTTCCATGCTTCCAGCTCTGTGGAAGCATAGACAGTTCTCACAAGAATATGGCCATTACACAGGCAGGAGAAACCACATGGTGCGTTGTGTTGTTATGAACAATATTGCCATGGAAACAGGGCAGAAAAACTGAAACCATTTTCAAAGGTACAGCAATCTTGTCCGAGCTATATTATCCTTTTATCTCGTAGGGGGCATTATTTTGCATTAGATTTGTGTCATAAGAACATAAGAACATAAGAAATTTACAAACGAGAGGAGGCCATTCG
>JAODUD010000107.1:18818183-18853833 GCA_026784285.1 Stomatorhinus walkeri
TAAATAAAATATATATATATATATATAAATATTCTTTCTAACTTAACAATTGACTGTGATGGGCTTTTCAGGAAAAGGCGTGAGAACAAACAGCATCTGTGCTTGTTAATTCCCACATTCAGCCTCTTCTTCATCGCAAGTCTTTCATTACGCTCTCACAACCGAAGTTGCCTGTAGAAGTAGGTCTGCTCGGAGATCATTAGGACAGCTCAGGTTACGGAGACCCGGTACATATCTAAGACCATGTGATGAGTTCCAGGTCATTAGAAATAAATTCTAATGATGTTTTTTCGCTCTGCGTTGCAGCGATGAGTGACGAGAGCAGTTCCCCGGGGGTCCGCTCACGCACGCAGAGCTGCTCATGTGGAAATGTCACCGCCTGTCGTGTAGAAGGGGAACTCGGGGAGGGGAGGGGCAGGCAGGGTGGGGTTTGAGAGACAGCCAGATGGAGATATTTAGGATGGGACAGTCTGAGGGGAGAGAGGAAGACTGTGTCAGCAGTGTGCCCTGACGGTACTGTCCGATCAGGGCTCTCGTGAGGGGCCGAGGCCCCCCCCCCCAAGCACACGCGTCAGCACGTGGCATGTGCCCGAACAGCCCGGCGAGCCCCTGACACGGGCACAACGCTCATCTACAGGCAATGAATATTTAACCGCTTTAATATTTAATGTCACAAAAAAAAAATAATCCAAAAGCGATGCTCCCAGAGACATAAATATTTTATTTTGCCTGAAACATACGGGAAAACGAGGGAGATTCATCACTCGAGAAGCAGCGCAAGGAGGATAAACAGGGTTAAGGGTTTTTTTTTTTGGGTAAATATAAGCACATGGAGTACATGGTTGTGTATGAGTTCCCAGCCCAAAGATTTCATCGAAATGTGCAAAAAGCTAGCTTCTATCCACTCATCCTGTGAGTGTGGGGGGTGGGGGGGGGGCGATCTAGAGCCGTTCACAGACAGCAGAGAGAAAGGTTTAAATGTATATCTTTGGGGCAAAATGTGAACTACAGGACCTTCAGAAAAATAAAGACTTTAAAGCAGCCTGGCAGGAGTAATTCTCTGTATGCAGCTTAAGTCACCAGCTGTGGTCCCCTATTCATCCGGATGAAATGATTTCTGTGCGGAAATATTCTAAAGATAACTATTCAAGAGGCGTACATTGCAAAGTGAAAATCAGATACGCGGCTTGCTTTATTATGGGGCACAGGGCGTCTGACACTGTCACAATTGCCCATGAAACACTCCCAGCAAACTAGCTAAGCAGATAAACTCTCCAAAGCAAAGCATAAATTCCAATATCGAGGCCAGCAAGAGGGATTCAAAATGGGGATAAATTATGTGCTGCACATGCATCTGAACTTAGAACTGAGTGGAGAATTAATGTGTCTGGAAATGGCAGTAGGCGCTGCATGGAAGCATGAATTGCAGGCTTAGACACTGTTCTAAAGACGACCTTGCAAGGTATCCAAAGCACATATGATTAGATTTTTTTTACATTTTTGTTTAAATAGTGATCCATGCAATCAATGACACTGCAATCAAGGCAACACCATTCGAAAGCGAACAATCAATGGCCAAGCTTACCATTAGCCAATGATATCCTTTGAGTCACTGAATGCCAGGGGAGGTCACTCTAGGGGCCAATCAGCTTTCAGTGAGTTTCGTGTGGTCCCGCCCCTGTATACACCCCTGGCATCTTAAGTCAACTCATTGGAATGTAAGAGGCAAATGAAATAATACTCAATTTTCTTACCTGTAATTTGAGGTATTACTAATTATTCTAGTTATTTAGTTATCTGAGATTTAGTAATTAGGATGCTCTAGTATGAATAAGCAAGTGGTGCCATTGTTTCAGTAAGAACCATGTTCATAAACAGAATACATTTTCACACAGGATTGGAGGGCATTGGAGTCAAACTCTGACCAGTCACATTACTGTAAAACTGATATGAAAACATGACTCCATACCCCCATCAACCGTCAAGTTAGACCAAATCTGGTACAGAATACTGATGCAGCCATTATATTGCTTATTCTAGTGACTGTGCAGGAAGTTGGAAAATGGCACTGTAGCCCAGCCGAGGCTGTGCAAGTGACTGGCAGGTGGATGACCCTGATAGACTCAAGATGACATTCTTTTCCACATTATTTGTGCAGTAAGAAAAAAACTAGAATGGGTCACAAAAATATAAAGCCCTGTCTTCACAGTTTATGTAACCTCTTACCCTTTTCAAGTGCATTCTTTAAGGCAATAATACAGTCACGGTCACTGAGAAGTCAGATATTCTTCTAAGCTAATGTGGAGGATAGGAAATATAGTGTGTAGCACTATAGTCTTACACCTCTAGGATTGTGGGTCCATCATTTGCTGCTAACCAGTGAGGTTACTAAGATGCAGTCCTGGGGTGGGCATTTGCGTATGTCTGGTGGGTTCTAGTGTTACTGGGAGGGGGGTGATGATGAAAGTTGTTAACTGGGGGATCACTTCTTCTCACAGACCAACGATATTTGGTGTCTAACTTGCCTGCAGGTCATACTTGTGTGTGTATGTCTGTTCTGTTTCTCTTCCAGTGCATCTTGGGATTTGCTCCAGACACAAGGTGACCCGACGTTTGATCAGCGTTTAAGAGTGGTTAGGGCGCTAATATAAGACGACCTCAAGAAAAAGTACCTTCTAAACTGTTAGATGCTCGATGGTAAAAAATTTCATTGTGCTTTAAGGGGCAGAATCAATAGGGAACTGGTGAGGAGAACTTTCCAAGGTCGGTGACTATGGAAATGTTATAGTCACAAAGTAATAAGCCATAGTTAACTAGGTCAATAGCCGACACGAAACTGACCACTGTTCCACATGACTGTATGAACTGGAATTTTCCAGCCAAGACTCACACACCTCACACACCCAATCCATACTTACTGGTAGCATCTACATTCTCACACAGCTCTGTCTTGGCTTCCCCATTGGGTCGCTCGCTGGGCTTGTGGGCGAGGCGTGATGTCATAGTCGCTGCCGTGACGACCGCCTTGAAGCTGCGTTTCCTCTTTTGGACATTGAGCTCTGGGTGGAAGATTATGATGTAGACCTTGGGCATGTAGAGCAGTCCCAGGGCCACGGATGCGCTGAGGTTCATGGAGATGGTGAGCGTGGCGGTCTGGATGTACAGCTGAATGGCAGAGAAACACAAACGCCAGCATCAAGCAGGACATACTGCCGCTTTTAGTTGCTTGTTCAGATTATTGCATGCTCTCCGTACAGCCATCTAGCTCGGGAGTTTCTGCCTCGATCTTCGCTAATGCAGATGTAAATAAGTCCACTGGGACCATGGAGATAGAGGTCCACTGAGAACCTCTCTTAGCTCCTTTTAAGGCACAATTAAAGCAATCTCATAAATCATTCTAATGTGCAAGCTGGGCTGCAGTGTCGCTGTTCGAGGGCTGTCATGTATCCAGTGTGTCATGAATCCAGTGCGTCATGTATGCAGTTCGTCATGTATCCAGTGCGTCATGTATCCAGTGCGTCATGTATCCAGGGCATCCACACTCCAAGAAATCTGAGAGTCTTTTTAAGTCACACAATTTTGTTCTGTTTCCCAAAATGGACAACAGACCTCTAAATGTCAGAGCGATTGTCTTCATTTGGCTACGTACGAATGACCTGCCTTTCCCTACATGCAGGAGAGATGAGGTCATCAGATAAAATGGCAATGTGTCGGGGCCAATTGAAGTAGATTGAGGAAAAAAAGATATGGAAACTCAGCAGTATAATCAGACTTGTTAAATATGATGAGGGTGTTTTTCTTGGTAATAAAATGCAATGAAGCACCTCTCCTATCATTACGCTCTCAATTGTACGTTTCAGTATTCTTGTTAAATTTTGCTGTGGGATGTTACTGTATAAAGGAGAATGAAAACACTTATCCCAGCCTTCTCAATTGAAAAGCATTGTGAACCATACCAATGGGTGTAGTTTTGCTTTAAGGCCATAATGACATATCTCCAATAGACATCCATCCATCCATCCATCTATTTTCTGTAACTGCTTGTCCTATTCAAGGTCATAGGGGGTCCAGAGCCTACAGGCACAATTCAGGGAACAACCCAGGATGGGGAGCCGACCCATTGCAGGACACTCACACACCACTGACTCACACATGCACACCTACGGGCAGTTTGGTGACTCCAATTCACCTCAGCATGTTTTTAGACTGTGGGGGGAAAACAGAGCACCCAGAGGAAACCCAGCGATGACACGGGGAGAACAAACTCCAAACACATGGAGCCACAGTGGAGACTTGAATCCTGGTTCTAGAGGAGTGAGGCAATGTTAACCACTGTACCCCCCAGAGGCAAAACTGTGTCATTGAATTTAAAAAACATTTATGGTACCAGAATCAGAATATTTGGATTGCAAGATATGAAAAATATATATGTGAATTCCTTCAACAGACATTCATTATGCCGAACTCATAGATAAAATAAAAGATATTAAAATCAAGACAATAAAGGTTTGGGAATACAGGACTGGGGCAGTGTGTGGCTTAAAGGGCTAAGCCTGTATGCCTGTAATCACAAGGCTGCTGGTTCAAACGCAGCCTCAGCAAGTCTGCAGTCTTTGAACAAGGCCCTTAACCCCCAGCTCCCTAAGTGCTGCTATGGGTGGCTGTCCTTTGCAGGCAGATTACTTTACAAAGAGCAAGTTCAGGGAGGTGTAAAGACAAAGTACAGTGGTACCTCACTATTAGAACTCAAATTTCTTAAACCAACCAGTTTGAAAAAAAAAATGACCTTGAACTCGATCTGAGTCTCAGAAGTCAAACCGTGAATGCCGATCTAAGATAACATGTATGTGCAGGGAAATGAGTCACACAGCACATCTCTCAGCAGTAACAAAGGCATTTGCTGTGATAACATCGTGCATGTTTACACTACCTGAATACATATATTTAGACAGTAAAAACAAATTTAGACAATGACAGACAGTAACAGTAATTATTATTATATAATAAAATACATTTAAAAATAAAGATTTCTTATTAATTATTTTAATGTCGTTAATAATAAACCATTAATACATTTAATTATAATAATATTGTTGTGCCAAGCGATAATGGAATGGAGACAAAGGCGCAGACATCAGGGTATCGGGGAATACGGGGTTTCATTACATGCAAGGCAGGCAAAACGATCAGAACTCGAACTTTTTAGAATTCGAACCCGAGTTCTGAACGGATTAAGCATGAGTTCTGAGGTACCATTGTATGTATTATTATAACAATACCAGGATTCTGATTCCATTCAGATGTGTTCCTGAAGGAGACACTTTATGAAGGCCCTGTTTTAAAATGTAAGTTCAGAGCAAAAAGTAGGTGATTAAGCCACAGAATTGTGTCAGCAAAGGCTCAGCCCCAAAGACATAGTTCCTTTGACACCCCCATTTTCCTCCTCTTAAAACGATTATAACAACTTACTACAGGCATCCATATTTAACCCCAAAATTCTGTAAGGGGAGTTGGCTCAAGGATACAGGGCTTGATTCCCCAGGAGAGTGAAACTAAAGATAAAAGCACAGCTTCACACTAAATACCCACGAACCTACTTTTGCAAAAATCTGGAACATTCCATATGGTCAGAGGTGGAAAGTTCAGGTTCAGAAAGTATGAATCCAGACCAAGATTTTGTTTCAACCAGCACATCACATCACACGACCTGGCCTTAACACAGACAAATGGTTTTGGAGGAGTTTGACCAGTGGGCGAAGGAAAAGCAGCCGATGAGTGCTGAGCAGAAGCCCTTCCGGACAGCTGTAAGAGCATCCCAGGAGGCCACCTCTTAAAAATGGCATAGAGGAGACAATAGGGTCAGCCAGTCCCTGGGGGAACTTTGGTAAAGGCCTTGCTCAAGGGCCCAGTGGTGGGATCACTTTGCCAGCTCAGGGATTTGAACTGGCAACCCTGGGAATCATAACCCACAGAGCTGCCCCCTGCAACAGATTATTACTTTTTTATTTAATGCTTTTCTGGTAAGTGCATAAATCCATATATGTAATTTTTTTTGGTTTTCAAGACTTTACCATTATTCCAAAATGTAGAGAATAGCACAATAAACCCTACAGCTAGGTGTGTCCAAACATTTGACTGGCACTGCAGACACATTCTGTTCAGCCAGTTCAGTTATTCACTATATTTATAGGTGTATGCTGTTTGCATTGTACCTGCGTCAACTTTCAACAAATCACTATTTAAATTTCCACAAAACACTCACCCCTACCTCACATACATTGATTGCATTTACTCTTCACTGTCTTTTGTGTTGTGTTTATTCTGCCTGCATTGTGCCCTGACTGTTACTTGTCGGTTGTCATGGTGTCTCCAACAGTGGCAAGCTGTGCCAACTGAAATTTCCACTGGCCATGGTTGTGTGGCAATAAATATTCTGATTCTGAAGACTAAATACCTCAAAACCGACGGGGTGGCTCTTTTTTGTAGTCTTTGTGTATGGGGAGTCGCTGGTCTCTTGTGATTTGCTCAGTGATCTTCAGATAGAGCTGTTACTGGCAGTTTAGGTTAAAGGTCTTAGACTGGCCAAGTGCAGCATCCCTGATCTCTGATATGTTGACTATAGCGCCCTCTTCAGGCTAACTATACAGAGAATGTTCTCTAATGCCGCCGTCTATAATAAAGCTTATCCATTAGCCTGGAATGGTAAGTCCTTCTCTGATGACTTCCTGTAGAATACAGCCAAATAATCCGCCACTTCAAACTGCTATGAATAAGAGAATTTCAGAGTTTAATTTCAGATTTGTCATTTTTGATTTAAGATTATGGGATTGAATGAATTATAACAAAGTATCAGGTGTAATGAAAAGTGAATGTGATGTGGATGGAAATAATAAAAAAGACAGACATCTGTCAAGATCAATAAGGATGATAAATCACACAGAGCTTTCTCAGATAATCTACGACTTACTATCTACACAAGGAACATATTTGCTGCAGATAAGGAACTAAGTCTACAGGTGTTTCCAAAAGTAGAGTTCATTCAATCACTGCCTAGTAGCACCAAGCATTTGTCAGCCAGCTGTTTAGGGAAAAACAGAGAATGCTTCAGCGCTTTCTTCCTCTGGCTTAAAGCAGGCACTGATTACACCACAGAAAAAAGGCTGCAAATTGGATAATAAGGCCTTTGCTTTTAGACCCCTAAAACTTTTAGAACCCTCTTACATCGTTCTTTGGTCTTTTTGAATTACTTCCAGGTGGCAAAAGCATTGAATGAGACTACCCAGCAACCACTAGTGGTTGGCATGAACACAGCAGTAAGGCTTTTCTCGAGCAGTGGTAAAAGGCCAGCAAAATCCACTATGCAGATGAAGGGAAATACTGAAAAAAGGCAACTTAGTCTGCAGTTTATCATTCACAATACTAAGTAAATTGTCCAAATGAATAAAGAGTATTGTACTAGTTTCCATTTAATATATTCAAGACTAACCTGTCCAATTGTACTCCAGGTATTTCTATAGGTACAGGGACCGAGCATCACAAAAACACTGTTCATTCCTTTTTGGGATTTTCTCTAAAATGATACTGTGTGAAAAAAGCACCATTTCTGAGTGTTTTGATTATCATTTTGTGATGTACATCTTATTTATTTAGCAGAAACTTTCTTCCAAAAGCAACACGGAACTGAGAAGGCAGGATTAGGTTAAGGGTCTTGCTCAGGGGCCAAACCGTGACATCATTCTGCCAACCATGGGATTGGAACCAGAGACCTTCCGACCCCCAAAGTTATGTGTTACACTTGAACTGAACCAACTCTCTTCTGAGACCGTTAAATAATGTACTGCCACGGTCTGGTTTATCCAGATTTTAAAATGTCCCAGACCTTTGGGGATTTGACCACCTCATATCCTTCCCTCCCACTTCCATTCTGTTTCGCTCACCACCACGAAATGACAAAACAAAATTAAACAAAACAAAAACAATACTTTTCTGCATTGCCTGACATAACTAGATATTATGGTTTGTTGACATCATTGTTGCCTTACACCTCTGGGACCAATATTCTTATTAGCCTGCCATAGCTCCATGTGTGTGGAGTTTCCATGTCATGTTCTCCCCATTTTGTCATAGTCTGGTTTCCCCCCACAGGCAAAAATAATACATTTATTTACTTGGAGATTGTCTGTAGGCGTGAATGGTGTGTGTGTGTGTGTTTGGCCTGTGACTGGTTGACACCCCATTCTGGGTTGTTCCTTGCCTTGTGCCTGTAGCCTCTGGAATATGGGCCAGACCGCGAGACCCTGCATAGGACAAGCAGCTTATAGAAGATGGATGGATGGATTTGACAGTAATAACTCTCTTCATTTATTCATTTAATGACTGTGACTCTGCTCAGTAATGGCACACCAGGCCTCCTCTGAACTGCCTCCTGCTCTTAATACGGTCTTTATTAAGCCATATATCAGTTCTACGTAGGGCCACTGTGCTCACAGCTAAACATGTCAGCAAACGTGTTAATATATCACTACTGGGCAGAGAAACAATTTTAAGAAAAAAAAATTCTAAAGAGACCCTTATCTTAATCCTTAGTATTTATGGCTATTGGCGGTTTTTAAGTCCTCATAAGAAAATCTGATGATTTTACATTGACGAAAATTAGACTTCTTGAAAGAATTGACAGGTAATTAGTGGTACTGGATAATGCAGGACATATACTGACTTCTAGGGATTATCAGGTAAACTGTAGTAATTTTGGTGCATGATATTCATTGGTGCTTGAGAGGAGGGGGGGCTTCGTATTTGAAAGCGTACTAAAAGATCATAAAAACTCTGAAACCAGACATAAGTGTGGTAAGCGAAGAACCCTGTCCCCCACAATCATCTGTACCCATCTTGCCTAAAAAAAGCAGAGAACCAGGAAAAGAACTGGGGGCAGCCAGCAAGTCCCCCCCCACACACACACACACAAACACACACCGGTCACTCCGGTAATGAGAAGGGCCACCCAAGCCGTCCAGCAATAGCCCGTTCTCCATGGGAATCCATGCCAGAGTAGGCATTTTCAGCCACTAATGAGGGTCAGCCAATGATGCCCAGCATTCTCTTGTCAGGTAGGGTCAATTCTAGGATTTTTTAAAGGTGGGCTGCATAACAATTGCCATACTGACCCCACCCGTGTATACGGCCCACCCCACCCCCACCCCCCACAAAATTAGGAAGAAAAGTTCAGCTAATTCATATAACACTAACGCATCCAACACAGAGGCACCCACATGAAAAGCCAGAACCTTAAATCCACAGTCTTTCATTGGTATAGTGGTACCTCAGAACTCAAACTTAATCTGTTCAGAACTCGGGTTTGAAACCTAAAAAGTTTGAGTTCTGATTGAAATTTTCCAATAAGAAATAATGGAAAACCAATTAATTGGTTCCCAGCCATAAAAAATTACACTTAAAAATGTTTTTTTTTTTTAGCATCTAAACACATGATGAGCAGGACAAAACAAGTAGAGCAGATACTAAACACATCTAAGCACGTTTATGAAAACAGTAATTTGTAAAGTAAGAAAATAAACGCTGTGCGTAACATTTTTTTCTTAATGGCTTCCAAAACGAAAATGTACCCCAACACTACCCCAAGCCATGCCCCAAGACTGCGGCAACACTAGACAACGGCATGTGATCCATTGTTTATTTTTATTATTACTCTGTATTTGTTAATTTGCTCGTACAGTAAATAGCAAACTTTTACATTGTAACATTTGTACAACTATTTTGTAACTTTTTTGTGAGCAATGGCTACAAAATGATATAAATGATATATAAAATGATAGTGTATTACCTGTTATTTCCAATAAAAAAGCACTATCACCAACAAATGATGCTATCACAGCGAATGCAAGGCTGTGACTGAAGCATTACCCTTTGTTTCTGCTGAGAAACATGCCACGTGGCTCATTTCCCCGCACATACAAGTTATTTTAGGTCGGTGTTCACGGTTCAACTTCTGAGATTCAGATCAAGTTCTAGGTCATTGTTTTTCAAACTGGTTGGTTCGACTTTAAAGAAATTCGAGTTCTAATAAGTTTGAGTACTGAGGTACCACAGTATATCCATACCAGCCCATATCAGTCCCGCTGCATCACTGAAAACCCATGAAATAACCGGGTACACAGGAAAACAGAGAGGGAATACACTGTCTCTGAGTCTACAGAGCGTCAGGGAGCTCCTTTTCAAGGCTGAATTTTCTGCTTACGTAATTCTGATGCATAATTCTACATAAAAAGCACTGACCAATGTATTTCAGCTGGGAAATTACAGCCGCTTTTTATTATTTCTGTGTGTAAAAAAAAAATCAAGCAATCATTTTTGTTGACACAAGCTGCACAAGTTGAAGAGTGGCTGCTGAATTTGGGTCAAACTTCAAAGCATTCCTGAGTCCTCACATACAAGAGCACTTAGGAAGACTTATCAAATAAATAACAAATAATAAGCACATTCTAGTATTCACTTCTGTGAGCACATCAACTTTACTGAATGGGTCAGTAATACGGGATATTAGCAATAGGTGTGCATAATTTCACAGAAATATGACTCATCTTATTTTTGACACAGAATCTAAATTACCTTCTAAGTGTATCATTTGTGTATTATTATCATTATTACAGGTGTCCCATTATGTATTACAGGTGTATCATTATCATTAAATGTGACTATAATTGTGTTGAGTAGATTTTGCTTTTATCACTTCACGCTAAACTCGATGCAGTTGCCATGGATACCAGCAAGGCATGCAAACATGGAAAGTAGTACAAGCCTTTAAAGATTTACAAGGGGGGGAGAGGAGACAACTCCCATTTGCATGGCCTGTCATTAAGGTTGATGAAACCTACACTCAGCAAAGGGGGGGCAACTCTTCAGTGCTTATTAAAAATAACAAAACGTGGCATGTAGCAAGCACTTGCCATTGGTGCAGACCAGAGGAGCTCTACCCGTGTGCTAGCTTAGCCCACTAGCAACAGGACTGACAGGCAGCTTGTCACATTGAGAGCTACATGACATTCCTCCCTGAAGCACACAAGCAGGACTAATTAAGTCACAACGTACATCACACACATAGCGCTTATATGGTTACGACGGCAAATACCCATCAGCTCTTCCTTTTCCTCATATTTATATTCAGTGAGAAGTGGGAGGAATAGAGGAATGGCTTGCTTAACAGCTTCTAGCAGCTAGCCACAGCTTTGCCCTACATCTCTAGGGCTTTTAAGATGGGACTGTCTTTATTTTTAATAACGCAGAGGAATTTTTGGTATTTTTTTTCAGCAAATATTTGCGTGTGTGAATCTTGTGCACGCTGTTAGCTAAGTGTGCATTTCCTATTCAGAATTATTTCGCTTAATCCTTTATCATATGCACATACACGTAAGACATTATGAGATGTTGACAACAGCCCTGAGCATCACATTCATCCGTGATAAATACCTCGGCCAGATATAGCTGCTTGTTTCTGCCCTATGGGAGGTGTCATGTGCGAAAGGACAATTAAGGCTTTATATAAGTATAAATAGCTGCGCTCATTGAGGCTGGACATCAGCCTAAAAGCTGGCCACCCCGCTTATAGCTAAAGTAATAATCTCGTCCTACACTCCCCTGTCTTTTTTGGCAGCCGCTATGCGCGGTAATTTTTCACAGGACCCTTGAGCCCGGGCGCCTGTCTGCATTGAGCATCAGGTAAATTGATTAAGAGGTCCTGCGCCTTCACGTCCGATGAGGGGGAAAGGGAATTAAAAAAAGGTGTAAGGACTAATGGATGTCATGACATGATGCACCAATTACATGGCGTATTAGCCTTGCACGGGCTCCCCCTCCCCCGCTACCACTGTCACATCCGCACCTGCTCTTCAGTCCCCCCAGATGCACTGTGATTCTGGGATAGATACATTCACATGGAAATGCAGCGTGCCGCGGTCCCAAAACCCGTTGGCCTATGCATCACGGTGTCTCCGGCACCAATCCCAGCACCATCTGGACAACCAAATGATCCTTAAATATGGCCTCAGGGCTAGTAGCTGTCTCCTAACTCTACTGGTGAGTGAATGTCTCAATAACGGAGAGATAACGAAGTTAATATTTAATGCGCAGGCCTCTCAACAGAATGTAAGAGAATATGTGCAGGCCCAAAGCTGTGATTATCAGTAAGCTGTCAGGCTATAGAACGTGAACAAAAACACGGAAGCAGATTTGGGACATCATGTTTAAAAGCTTTTTTTCCTATAAAAAATATATCAGTCATTTCAAAACCCGATAGTCCGATGCAGAGCTGTGGGGGTCCAGAACATATCCCAGGTACAAAGCAGGGAACAGCCCAGGATGAGGTACCAATCAGTCTCAGGGAGCACACACACCATTCATATCTACAGACAATTAGGCCAGTCCATTTTACTTATTTTGTATGTGGGCTGTTTGGCTCTACCACTAAACTGTACCTAGATTACTGTATGTATTATGCAACATGCTCTAAACAGCATTTGAGCCTTTACGGTGGTCATTTGGGGGTGGCGCGGTGGTGCAGTGGTTAGCACTGTTGCTTTACACTTCTGGAACCAGAGTTCGAGTTTCTGCAGTGGCTCCATGTGCGTTGAGTTTGCATGTTCTTCTTGTGTCATTGTGGGGTTTCTGGGTACTCCAGTTTCCCCCCCAAAACATGTGCGTGTGTGCCCTAAGATGGGTTGGCACCCCATCCTGTGTTGTCCCAGCGACTCTAGACCCACCACGATCCTGAATAGTATAAGCGGTTACAGAAAATGGATGGATGGATGGCCATTTGATAGCATTCCATCCTTGTGCACAGACATAAACATTCCATCTCTGAACAAAAGAGGTTGCAATCTGGGCTGCCCTCGGACTTGAAGAAGCTGTCTGTCTCCATTTCCTTTGGAGCCTACTTACTTTCGTTCTAAAGGAGGTTGATCCTCTATTGCATTTGGTTGCATTGTCTTGGAATTTCGAAATAAACTCCATGTTGTCATTCCAAATACAAATTAAGATGGGTCAATTATATGTCACTATTTGTTATTCATAATCTAAATGCTGAAATGTAGCCATTTAGTACGTCTTGTTATATTTCCTCTGGTAATTTCGGTAATATTTGTTCAACCTATACAGAGAATCTTTCACTTAAACTTTCCAGTCATTTCTTGCTGTAGAGTTATTGTAGTTTTTGCATTGAAATGCTATCATAATACCGTTCTGGAGTATTCTGCATGATTGCTGTTTACGCCAACGTCCTACGTTTGCCAGTTTAGATATTTAAACTTGAGATGCAGACGTTTATACAGTAAACATTGTGATAACCCCCCAATAAAGCACGACATTTCATCAACATATATTTGCATTTTTCAGAGTCGTTCATGTGATGACAGTCACTGGCTGAAATGGATGCAGCCATCAAGCAGCAGTGTTCATTGAGAAGGTCAGAAGAAAATGACAGTGACACTGGAACACCTCAGAGAGCTGATGGCATAAAATGTTTTGGCCCCATTCCTATTTTTTGAGTGGAAACATCCACAAGCATTTCTCCTCTGGCTTCAGGAAAAGCCCCCCATTCCAACCCAATATTCACTACTCACTGCCTAATTACACTCAGTCCAGTGATTTCCTGGGAAACGTGGTTTATCTCTTTAAACTGTGGCAGTTCGCTTGAGTCTTTCCAGTGAGTCACAGCCAATAAGGCGTGTTTCCCTGAAGTAGCAACATTTCCTAATATCCCCATCTAAAGATATTCTGTGATCTATAATGCTAAGCCTAAGATTCAGCGAGTCACATAAGGCTCCTCCTTGTGCCCACTTCTCTAACCCATAAAACATTGAATTTGAATCGGAAAGGACTCATTTCTCAATTATAAAACATACTCAATTCTTACTATGCGATTACTTACTCACGAATCACATATTTAACCCAGGGATGTCCTTCCAATCCACTTCTATGGCAGAGTGAGTGAAACAGTTTCTTTTAGGACTTTATTTTGCTCAAGCCTGCAATATGGAATAAGACGTACCATTCAGAGGGCAGTGCAGAATCCCTCCACAGAGGAGGTCCTAACGGAAAAGACGACAAGGCTGTGTTTCTCCGAGGAAGTAAGAGCAGAACGTGGGTTGCTCCACCGTCAGGTTCACTTTGCGGATTTGCGTTACTTTGTCCCACCTTTGTTCTTCTTGACCAGTGACTATATTTCAGTAAGTATTCCATCTGTATCCCTGGGTAGTTTTTCCTTCTCTGCTAAAAATGCTATCAATTTATTAGCTTGTGTCAAGTGTTTTGGAAAAAGGGAGAGACCCTAAATAATTTCCGGTCTCCGGTAAGCGACAAGGCTCTCTCCTCCAGCTCAGCCTGCTACCCCGCACTGTATATTATCTGATGTTATTAATTATTAATAATTAGTATATTATTCTACTCGATCTTTTGTTTCATTATATACATTTCATTATATACATGCTTCATTATATACATAAAATTGCGTAGAAATAGGTTGCAGCCCAGTGGCCTCCGGTAGAAACACTTTTGTCTCAGGCCTACCGGATTAACCGCTTGAATCCCCCTTTCGCCCTGTGGGTGTGGAGTTTGTGGGTTTTCCAAGCGTAATCCTGTTCCCCTTCACAGTCCAAAGGAATGTGTTTAAGTTACCTGGCATCTTGGAATTGCCAGCAGTGCATGTATGTGCCCTGTAATGGACTGGCACCCCAGCCAAGGTGGTAGCCAAGCCTTGCGTGGTTGCTGCCTGGGACAGACTCCAGGGTCTAGACTTCCCTGGGACCCTGTCCAGGATAAGAGGTTGGACGACGGATGGGTTTTGAAAATACACTGTGTCTCAGTCGTTATCTGTCTAACATGGATCTACTCCTGGCTGTTACACTGGCTCCAAAAAACAGGTAATGAAATATCACATTACACCGGGCAGCAGCACATATAAGCAGAGATCGTCAAGCGGAAAATAAAACGGATTTTAAAGAGAGTTCCCAAAATTGGCAGATGGATTTCACTTTCCACACTCAAGCCGATCAGACACAATGCATAGGAGCAACTGCCTTCATAAAACTGCCTTTCTGTCTATATAAAACTTTACTTTTACTGGGTCATATTTTCTAGTTGTGAAATTATCTCAAACAAACAAGCAAGCTCGCCAAAGACACGGGACGACGCCGATTCCTTTGTAGATTCCACTGCTTGTGATCAAAGTCTGTCCTTGTGGGGCAGTAACACAGACGAGCGTCTTTAAAGGAGAACTGCCTTGTGTTTTTAACTGCAAAAAGAGCAATAAAGTGTCTCCGTTTTTGCCCAGGAAAAGACCACACTGCTTTAAATTCATTATGTGCTCACTTTGAGTTTGGGCAAAAAGCCATTTTCTCAGTCTTTGATCTCCTTCTCTCAGTGACAATTACTGTGCCACCAAGATATTTCAATAAAAGCTAATTTTGTCTGCAAGAAAGAAGCTGTTTCTTATGTTTTAAATTTTTATGGCAAGTCTTTGTGTGCAGTCATTACTTTCCTGGTGTATGTTTAGCCTTATGTTTGCTATATACATTTCGGCTTGCTGTTCAGCCTCTTGCAGGCTTGATTTCGGACAGCCTCCTTCCTGGCTCCCAGATCAGAGAATTCACTTGCTGGAGACTCTGTCTAATTCTGTCACTGTAAAGGTCAGAGTTGTTCATAGCGCCCTTTGAAGGGCACGGTGGCTTCCTTCTAAGACCGTCCTTCAGGCCTCTTATTGCCTAAGCACCGTTCTGTAGGGAAAGACAGAGTCCCTCCTCAGATGTTACATTTCATGGCACAATTTTAGCCTTTAGCGATCAGCGGACCGCGTGAATTTGCATTTCTGTGTTTCGCATTTGGAACATTGCATTTGGTTCCATCGGTATTTGAAATGGGAATCGGCTGTAATTTTACACCAATATTGCACAGCTGAGGAATTTGTGGGATTTTTCAGCAGCCTTTCTGTTAAAGGGCTTTTTCAGGTTAGACCACAGTAAAAAAAAATTTAATCTAACAATGTAATGATTATCCTAGCATTTTATGACTGACCGGATTATTTTCCACAGTTCAAATTATTGGCCATTCCCAATCCTTCTAGCATTTCACAGGATTTACAAGCAAACCGGAGATAAGGCTTCTTAGTTTACGGGGTCAAACAGGTTACAATAAAAACTGATGTTACCATCTTGCCAAAACGTGCCCCTAAGGGCCTCACGCCCATCACTTTGGAGCTGTTATATGGGATTGCACAGCCTGCAGCCACTGTTAACAAATGTTAGCATCTGTTTGTCGGCACTGTGCAGAGCTTCCACAGAGAACAGCTAAAATAGCTTCTGGGAGGCAGTCTTCCCAGCTTTCTGGCTACCTGACAGTGAAATAGAGATTTATTTGCTTGCATTCCCAATCTCTCCCTGATTTTCCAGCAACCGTTGATCCAAGTTTGGATTCATGAACACAAGGGTACAAGGGAAGCCCTTTGCGCCGCCGACCGGCAGGTCGTGCTTAAGCTGATGATCTTTTTCAGCTCTGACTGCTGATCAGCACCTTCTCAGGAGGCAACATTTTGTATACGACCCACCAGCTGTTTGCATTTCTGTTATGACCGCGGTCAGTGCAAATTCCAGATACCTGACAAACACTCTCTAAGTCAGGGTAAAAAGGTAAAATATTACAGTATGTGCTTTGCTCTAACAAGTCATCCTCATCGCTTTTTTAGTTTGGCCAATAAGCGAATATCTAAAAGTAAAAGTAAAAAGATCATCTTTTTTTTCAGTTCCACAACGTAGGTGGAATATTAATATTAATCAGTTTCCAGCAGAACTGTTTATACATGCATGTGGGGTAAGAATTCATCACCAAGTATATTTTACATTGTACTGTCTTTTAAATAAATATATTTTCAGTACTGTGAAAAGCACAGCCTTGTTGTAATGTCACTATTACAATAAGCCAAATTCAGTTACAGTGGACTTCTGGTGTATATATTTGCAGGGTGTCTCAAATAAGCAAATAACGGATTAAGGAATTTGAAGAGTCTCACCTTCTCTGCCGACTGGGCCGTGCCAAAAAATATGGGGATGAAGGCAAGCCAGACGATGCAGGTGGTGTACATGGTGAAGCCAATGGGTTTGGCTTCATTGAAGTCCTCTGGAACCCCCCGTGTTTTGATAGCGTACACCGTACACGTCACCATCAGCAAAATGCTGTATCCAAGAGAGCAGATTATTTGCAGGTCTGTGATATCACACTTTAGCATCCCCCTGGCTTGACTGGGATTCATGGTCTTCTGTTCATCGTAGTCAATGATAATGTTGGGGGGGTCAACCCCGAACCATATGAGGACCCCCATGAGCTGGACAGATATGAGACTAGATGTAATAGCTAGCTGGGAGGTGGGGCTGATCAGCCTGGGGGCAGCCACGGACTTCTTGCCCTGTTCGAAGATGCGGTAGATGCGGTTGGTCTTGGTGAGCAGCGCCGCGTAGCTTATGCACATTCCTAGGCCAAGGAAAATGCGGCGGAAGGAACAGACGGCCACGTCGGGCATGGCGATCATGAGGAAGGTGATGATGTAACAGAGGAAGATCCCCGTCAACAGCACGTAGCTCAGCTCCCGACCCGAGGCTCGCACTATGGGGGTGTCATTATACCGGATAAAGGTGGCCATGACAAATATAGTAGCTGTGATACCCAGTATGGCCAGGAAGACGGGAATGACCGCCCAAGGGGAATGCCATTCCAGTTTGATGATTGGAATGGGCTCACAGCCGGTTCTGTTGGGGTTGGGCCGCATGTTGTAGGAACAGAGCTTGCAGGAGATTTCGTCGTGCTGGTATTGGTACCCGTCACAGGGCTCACAGTGCCAGCAGCAGGGGACGCCTTTCACCACCTTCTTCCGCTCGCCCATCCTGCAGGGCAGGCTGCAGACGCTGAGTGGGACCTCAGACTCTCCGCTGGGCCACTGAAGGTCATCCATCTGCAAATCAGGAAAACCCAGTGAATCGGAACAAAGGTGTCAAGTCTTTTAGCTCAACTTGCGATCTAACAAGTTGCGATGCAGCCCGAACTAAACTAAAAACAAAACGATGACGTGAATTGTCAGATTTTCGTTATTAGTCAAGCTTCACTCTTATACCTTCTCCTTAGCCACCCAGCAGTCGACGTTGACAAAATGTATGACTTATTGGTAATGGTTAAATTAATTTGTATGAAGACACCCTTTTTTGATGACTCGCAGTTTTTCTGTGTTTTCGCTGCGGCGAACTTGACAAGTATGTAAATGGATTCACGAATATCACTAGATGTTACTGAGAACTAATTTTCTTGAAGTTTCTAAATTGATCCTTGTTTTGTTTCATTATACAAATAACAACAATATTAAGAAAACTTCTGTGAAGAAATTTGGTAAATGTCTTCACAAAATTTTTACCAATGTTTCTTTAATTTATAAATGCAGTTACTAAACAGAATAAGGCAAAATAACATTAAAGGATGTGGTGTGCATTGGGATCGACAAGGGTGCAGTAGATGAGATGACTACAATCTGGTGAACAATGAAAAAGAAAAATTAAACATTACTCAGAAATATCTTGAACACAGCAGCTATTGTCTTCCCCAGATACTTAACAATGATCAGTCATGAATCCTGAACAAGATAAACGTGTCAGCTGGTACTCAATGCTCCGGATCAGCGTCCAGCAAGTTACAAACCAGCCATGAATTCTCTGTGGTGTATTTGGGCTCTAGGCCCTGCAAAGGTGAAGAACAGAGTAACGTCTCCTGATATTTGGTCTTCATCTTGCTGCTGCTCAGCTGCAGCTCGCGGCCTAACTAGACGAGCCCAAGAGGCCGGCATGCACCAAGGTGCCCTGAGAGTGTAGCCCTGCACAATTTTGGGTCAGCCCTCCACGCAGGACCCCGCTTAAGAGTCAAAATTCCAGTAAGGTCATAGGCAGGGTGTGGGAGACCCTGAAGAAAATCCATGGAACTGGAGATTCACATTCAGAAGCTACTATCATTGTTTTAAATATTGTCTTTAACAAAAAGTATATGTTCCCCCACAAAAGTATTTGTTTACAATTTTCTTATCCTTTCTAAAAAAATAAATAAATCGTGCATCCTTATTTGGCAGATATGTCTCAAAATTGAAGCCTTTGACATATTCTTTTATGATAATGCGGCTGTAACTTTCAGCGCATGCATCATCTCTGACCAAACAGAAGCAGGCATATGACCAAGGGGGCGGGACTATACAAGGGAAGCTGATTGGGGTGGGGTGGCTGGGTGGTTATGGGGACTGCAGTGGGAACAGAACATCGGAGCAACTTTGGTGCTGACACAGAAGATCTTCAGAGTGGACTGAGAGCTTTGCATGGATTTATCTGTATTGCCATATGTCACGCTTGTTGTTGAAAGCTTTCAGGTAATCTGTGAATTTACTTGCAATGTTTAAAGGGCCTCCTATACCATGCAAGTCTACAGAAAGCAGCTAGAGGGCAGAAGTGAGCTCTTCTGTTGTCCTTATCAGCCATTTAAAAATCAGACACCTGGCCAATATGCCATTACTCTTTTGCTCTCTTTTAAAAATTTAGAGAAAATGTTTCACGATTAAAGTACTTTTAAAAATTCAGCTTAAAAGAAATGACACGAACATTTTAGGCAATGCAGTGTGGACTGTTATCCTGTCTCATTGATTTTAGGAGCCAGTTTCATCGCTCTCTGCCTGGTTGGTAAACCAACTGGAGAACCTGTACATAGTATGTCTGTACATACATCTACCACTAGAAAAATGCCATGTGCAGATATTTATATGCTCCTTTGTCGGATTTACAGAGTTACCCCCTTGCCAAGGAACGCTTCACAGAAACCAGTAGCTCAGTGTTAAATCCAGACCTGGGTTTCGAAGGATTTTTCCAAAGAACATCTCCTACAAAAAATCCACATAATTAGGTATAGGCGCCATGTTTCAGATGGAAGGCCTTAAAATATTTGTCATAGACAAATATTATGGTTCAACACAGACCTAAATCCCAGAGGCAAAGACTGTTTATCCAAAAGAATTTAGCGATAAAGGTCTCACAACATGTAGAAAATGGATTTATGAGATGGTTGAAGTGCACATGTTAACACAGAAAACAGAGATGTACCTGAAGACATACATAGACATATCTCAGAAGAATAAGGACATTGTGATACACAGATAGTCATGCTCATTAACACACACACACATATATATAGCAGTAAATTGGTGTATATTGGCGTATTTAAATTCTAACTAATTTTAGTGTTGATTAATGATTGTGAGGCACTTTAGCACATAATATGCATGTTCTGATTGTATACATTTATTATTAAACAGTTCTCTATGGAAAGCATGAAATATTTGTGTGGACAGAATGGTTTATGTACCCCGGATTGGCCATCAATACAGAATAAGGTCAAGCCAACACAGGGAGCACAGAGGCCTTAATTATGCATAAATATATAATGTATAGCAATATATATTAGTAGAAAAGATGAACAATCACAGGGGAAAAGGTAATTAACACATAGCTCATTTTTTCACACATTAGTCATAAAATGGCAGCCCAAATGAGTCTAGTACCTGCTTAAATAAATTCAAACTTTCTGAGTAAGTGAATGCCTGAATGACAATGTGTTTCGCTTTTGTATTTGTACAGTATAGATCTGATAGTGGAGGCATCATAGGCGAATGCACGATGACCTTAATGACCCAGCGAGCCTGTCTACACAACCTGCTGAAGCTCTACATCTGTTTCTCCACTGAATGCTCATTAGCTCTGGTTCTCAATGGAAATGTCCTAACTAGCCCTCAGAGCCGGAGCGGCAGACAGATGGCTCTCCGGTCATAGAGCCCATCATCAAAGAGTGACCAAAGCAGCTGGGAATTAACTGTCCTGCTCCTCCTTAACCAATCCTGCTAATTATGTTGCTGGTAGCTTAGGCTCATCGCTGGGTCAGATCCTGTCCTTGGGTCCATTGGGCCCATCAGCAAGGCCCTTAAACCCTCCCCTCCAAGAGATGCTCCAATGGGGCCAGATAAATGGCTGACCCTACACTGGGATCCCACGCTTCATGTGTATACAGAAGACGGGACACGCAAAGGGAAGCTTTCCAATGTACCTGTACTTGGGTAAATAAACCAGAATTTGAAATGCTATCATTGTGACACCTGAGTGTGATACAGCCCGAGGTGCGCATCTCTTTCCCTCTGCACTGACAGGTGGACCTACGCTGAGCTGCAGCGAGTCCATCCACTGGCCGACGAGCCTGTAACCTCCGGAGTTGTTGCCGCCCGCCTGGTACTGGAACAGGTCGTAGCGTCCCGGGGCGTCACCGTTCTTGTTGAACGTTACAGGAGAGCCTGTGCTGCCTGCGTGAGAGATGCAGGGACACAAATGGAGGAGTGTCACGGCAGGATTTTCACACAGTGTATAACAGCATTTTGTTACCATTAATATGTAGTACTTCAGGTTGTTGAATCCAAATAGTCCTATCTGTAATCAAACAATATAGTATAATGATATAAGAATTTGGAATTCAATGGCACACTTCACTCGTATGTCTCCTATAAGATGTAAATATCTGTACCATATTGTAATCTAACACCATTCTATGGTCTTCCACACTGTTCTTTTGTCAGATTTTCCATTTATTAGATCATCACCAAAAAAACAAGTCTGGTTTCGCATCTCATACCATGTATTAAGGTATGGCAGCAAATCTGAAATGGTCAAAAAATATTTCCTCCGCCAACTCGCCACAGGCTATACTTCCTACTTCCTGTTACCCATGACCCTACAGGTGCAATGAATAGTACTCATTATGAGGTATTGGGATGTGTTCAAGTAACATGACAGGTAAGATCTACATATAATTTGGTAATAGTATGTGAAACGATATTTCAAATATAAATAGAAAACAAAATAATTCAATATGGCTCCAATACATTCCACTCTAAGATATGAAGTTCAAGGGAGGCGATATAGATGGGCTGTTGAGAGAAGTCTTGTTGTTTACAAAGGATATTCTTCGAGGTTCTGCTCTGGGGGTAGAGCAACCCTGTAATGATGCAGGTATGTAAGAGGGGACACAAAACCAGCTTCTTCTATTTAATTTCCTTCCCGATCGAAGGACACAGTGGAATTCTGGCAGCCAAAGATCCATTATGACTGATCAACCCAGGATGGAGGTCACAAGCCACTTCAGGACTTCAGGCGAAACCCATTTGCTGGTTGATAAAGGATGTCTCAGTGGCGCCGTGGGAGTCATGGTCGAGAATTTATGAGTCTTGAGACTTCAGGTGACGCCTAAATGAATATACATTAGCAATAATGCTGTTATTTGTTTGGTGCAGATTACACTCGCTTATCGATACATATAGGGGGGAAAAATCCACCAATGCCAAAGTCATAATCATGATGATGATCATAATCAAAATGTTTTGCAGGCTTTCCTTCTCGTTGTTATTCATGAGTGCAGCTAAAGACAGGGTTCTTTAGAAGACAGAAAGTGAAGACGCACAGTCCCTAGTGCTGCACAGCATGGCACTTTGGTACCGTTATTTATAGAATTAATATTCTCAACCAGTCATGTGTTGAGGGTCTGCCGCTTCTTTGAACACTACCCTTTAATATTGATATTCAAAGAAGTAAGGTATGCAGGCATCCAACAAAACATCTCATATGAATGGTAGGTGTTTGCTGTGTACTGTAATGGGTCTGTACTCAGCCTTATGGGTATTGATTTTATAAATGATGTTTCTCAAAGGCCTACAGTGATGTCACTCATAGTGGAATCCAGACAAACGTGGCAGAGAGTGTGCTGCTTGAGACGTTGTGTAGGGCAGGCCACAAAACGCTGGCCCTCTTTGGAAACAATCGCAAGGCTGAAAAGACCACAGCTTCTTGAAATCCCATGATGAATGGCTTGATCTTCATGGTGAGAGCACTGCTCTGTGCCGACTACTCAAACGGGACACGACGATGACCTCATATTACCAAACAGGAATCTCTGATGCAAACAGAAGCGAACACCTAACGTCTGATGCAAAATACCCCAAACAACTCTCTCTAGGCCATTAATTACACTGCAAACAGCCCACTCTTAATGAACAGAGTACATCCTGACCACATATCAATATAGTTTAATGGACATAAATGTATTTTTAACATATGGTAGCTCGCAGTTTTCCATAGTTGTTTTTGCAACCTACAGTTTTTTCATATGTGCCCAGTAATAAAAATTCACACAGCCCGTGCATTCCCTGAAACTAACTCTAATTCTAAAATCTATAATTTTCTTGACTTGGCAAGGCAAAAAGAGAAAATGACAGCTTCATACTCCTCATCCTTTTACTGAGGTACCAATACTCCCAAACATGTTAATGGGCTATTGTGAGAAATAGTAGCGATCTATTAAATACGCTGAAAAACAGTGGAATAGCACACTGAGAAAGGCAGCGTTGTGATGTAGGGTTCATGGCAGCACCGAGTCCACAGGGAGCACGTCAGGCCTCCGGAAAGGTTTCCGATACCCAGAGAGCGGAGAGAGTACAAGAAAGAAGACTGGTGATCTGCAACCGACACCTTTCTTCCGCTGCAGGTATTTCACAAAGTCATTACGCCAAGTAGCCCATCCCACTGGAGCATTAATGTAAGGAAACCGCCTTCCGGTGTGCAGAATTCCCTACCCAGGCCCAAGATGCCACTCATCCTCAGGCTGTGTAAGCACCTGTCATCACTTTCCCAAGCGTGGGGACTTACACCGAGGCGAAGAAATTCTTTCCCTGTTGTCATGGACCTAGGTTGCATTTGGATTGATTAATGCTGGTGTCCATAATCACCTTTTTTCGGAGCATCGGCAAAACCCAGACTCCAATTAATGGAACAACAGATCCACGTTACAAATAAGTAGGTCATTTTGGGTAGGGTACACGAGGGTCAGCCAACTTCACGTGCCACTAGTCGACATTAACCTCCAAGTTTAACCTACAAAAAAAATTCCAGATGGTCTCGACTCGACATTATATGTTATACATTTAATTAGTGAACACTTGATTCGAAAGCAACAAAACAAACGGGGATCATTGAGCAGGGGTCGGCCAGCGTCCCTGGAGCATTTGGGGTTAAGGACCTTGCCCCGGGGCTCAGTGGTAGTATGATTACTCAACCAGCCATGAGAGCTGAACTCAAGCCTTTCCAAACCGGAGCCCAGCTCCATGACCTTCCGCGCTACATCCTGCCCCACAAAATGGCTTTGACTTGGATTGTTGTACATTAACACATGCTCTCACCATTGAAGCGGACATTGCGGATGTACTTGAGCAGCTTCTTGCCCCCAGCTTGCTCCATGTCAGGACACACGCCAGAGAGGTCAGGGCAGAGGTCCTTCTGCATGTTGTGCAGGGCGTGAGCCATGGCGTACACCGCGTCGATCACGGTCTGCACCTTCCCGTCCTGCTGGTAAAATGAGTCGGTGCCGATTCGCTCCTGGCCTGGTGGGATGGAAAAGAGGCCAGTCAAGTGGGTGTATTGCACGTGATTTGAATGTTAATTAACTAGCTAATGTAAGTATTAGCTGAGGGGTAGCACAGTCAGGGCAGTAGCTAGATATCTCAGGCACCCTGAGAAAATGTCACCTTGGGCCCCCGGCTTGCCGAGTGGGGTGGATTTCGGGGCCCCTACAAAGTGCTGGGCCCCCTGAATCTGTCATGGTATCCCTGCCTCTCACACCCCTGGCCACCCCCACAGGCTAAAACCAGGCTAAGGTGAATTAGAGTGGGTGTGATCAGGTTGATTATCACAGTGTGAGGACCACAATGTAATAAAAACCTGTTACTTTATGTCTTGTGAGGACCCTTGTCTAGTTCCCACAAGGGAAAATCTATTTTATAAAAACCTGTGAGAGCAATAAAAAAACTAAAAATGTGGAAAAATCCGGTATATTGTTTGGCTATTCATGGTAAAGGTTAGGGCTGGATAAGGGATAGGATTATCATAGTCAGGATTAGGGTTATGCCCATAGAGTCCCTGCAAAGATATGACTGTTTAACATGTGTGTGTTTGCATGCATGATTGTTCCCTGTGATGGGCTGACGCCCCATACAGGCTTGTTCCCTACGTTCGCCCCTGTAGCTTCAGAAATAGACTCTAGACCCCCATCACCTAACAGGATGCCCTAATTGGATGGGGGAGGATGAAACCCGTGTCTAACTGGCCAAACTTTAAAATGCAAAAATATACTCTTCCAAGTGTGAGCCTATCAACGTATTAAAAATTCTTCCTACCAAAACCATTAATACCCATTGCTGTGTCAGGGAGACACGCGTGACTCCTGCACTCATCCCAGATAAAGCAGCTCAGTCTTCATGTGAATGCATAAGAAAGCTGATTCTCCTGTGCACAGGTCTGGCATGGGGTTTAAAATAGCCCAGGTTTACTTTGTTACCGTCAGAGGATGATCCACAGATAATACTGCAGCTGACGTCAAGCCCCTCGAACGGGGCTTCCCGACTCTGCCCTGGCACATCTACACGAAATTACCCAGAATGCAACGGAAGCAGGAAACCCATCCAAAGCTCCCTTTGACACAACAGCCACTGAAATGTATCAGCAGATCATGGCAGAAATGAATCATACTAAGCTCTACTAGATCTACCAGACAGTACGTCAATGCTCCTGCCAACAACACTCCACATTGCACCTCCTAGAGATCGATCTAGTAAACTTACTTAATAGTATATTGTTCCATTTTTGACATAATGATAATATCTTGCTTAATATGTACTTGGTCACAATCCAGCCTTCATGTGCTACACTGTCCATGGTTTAAAGAGCAGCACTATACTAGATGCACAACTGGCCTACTTTCTATATAAAGTACCTCTGGCAAATTAAAATAACAGCTGGAGGTGTAAATAATTTAACTGCAGAACCGTGTTACACACTACAGCCCACATATTTAACCTTTGTGCTAAAAAATAGAGTCTGTGATCCCCTAACCAGAGAAAAAAGGAAAACAGAGTTGTCTCCTAATTCTCTTTACTTGCGGAGTTTTTCCTGCCATGTCGTGGGCAGACAGCATGAGTCTGGGAGTTCATCCATCAGTGAGTTTGTTACATGTAACGCAAACGATCAGTCAGTGCCACTAAATTAAAGAGAGGCAGAAATGGGAGATTCGTTCCGTGAACGGAGGGAGGTAATGAAGATGTCATATAGTAAAACTTTTCTTATCATAAGAGCTTCCGAGTGCCACATCCCTGAAAAGACCGGCCTATTTTTGTTGACGTGTTTTTGTTAAAAAGGTGAGAGCACCCAATAAACCACGTCTACTTATTATGCAAAGCGCTTGCGGGAAGGAGATAAACGCAAGCATACAAGCGGGAATAAGCGATGCCCGGTCAGACAACGACATGCATATTCCTAAATTAAATGCAGAGACGGTTCCTGCTCTGCAGCATACAGGAAAAAGGCCTGTCACAATCATTATGCTCCCTGGCTCTGATTTCGTCACTTGTCAGTAGATCCATGGGCCTGTAAAACAAAGATAAACACGCTGTGTAATGTTGATGAACAGATGAACGTGGGCAGAGTGGCACATGCTGAATAGGGTCGAGAGGGAGAGATTTGACCAGTTTTACCCTTTATCTTCCAGGAGTGTGATCGCCCAATTCACATTATGTCTGTTAAAAAAAATTGCGTTTGAAAGGTTCTGGGCTTTGTACAGTATATACTACATATAATGCATACTACTTGTATTATATACTGTACCATATACTGCAATATATCAGTATCGGTAATTAGATCACTGAGCATTTGGATGCAGAATTACTTTACTAAGTCCTGCTGTTTCCCCCATATGAAATCGTATGTTGTATTCAGCTAGCTGTTTACTATTCTCTGCATAGCAGCTTTTGGAATTATGGTTTCAGATGCATGAGCAAATAACACAGTATCTCTAAACCAATATTGCACAATGCACTAGGTTTTTAATCCTGTTTACGCGACGTGGGAACCAACTCCTGGCCTGTCATCTGAAATAAACTCTGACACGAGAATCACAAAAACACAGCGCTAGAATGAATCAGATGCCTTACATTTTAAAGCATTTACAAAGCGTATTGAGACAAAGAGGGCGATGCGGACCCCATACAGCTATGACTGAATGGCATAATAACCTCATTTCAGAGTTCAGAGAATGGGCATCTGGAAATATTTCCAGAAGCTTTGCCCACGACTCCGGCAGCGACCTGGACTGGCAGTTAACTTCCTCCATTACATCTCGTCTGCAGGATTAGAACAGCGTTGTGGAGGCAGAGAGGAACGTGGAGAGAGATGAAATCCTATCGATGCTGTCATTTTATCTCATTAAGAGGAAAGCGCTGCAAATGAGCCGAGTGGATAATGGTCTAAATGGAAAAAGTGTATTAAGAGGAAGGGGTGCAACAGCATCCGTAAACATTACCCTAAGTCCTCGCACTTAGGCGATTAATTTCCTCTATTCATTTACTTAAGAAACGCAGGCATCAATCGGCACGGGTTTCCGTCACCAGGGGAATTAAATTATCATGAGGGCAGCAGTGTGGGGACTCCTTTCCCCGTGTGCGGCTCCCTCTGATGTGTGTGACCGGGGGCTACGGAGCAGCGAGAGGTAATTAACCCGTCCACAGGTGTCGCCGGTACGTGCGCCTCAGCGATCTGTAGCTAAGTGATGCGTCGCTACACTTTCTGATCCCAACAAACGGGGAGCATTTCCCAGAAGGTTTCACGTAAAAATGGGCACTACAGGCAGCTCTCGGCTTGCGCAAATCCAACTTAAGTAAATCTGGATTTACACAGTGCCTGGATCGTCTGCCGGTTAAGAGACTTGCTCAGGGGCCCAACACAACATCACTCTGGCAGCTCGACGATTTAAGCTAGCAACCTTCCGATCAGCTAACCCGCATCATCCCAAAATGTCTGAGATACGTAGATTTTTCTGGAAGCACTAAGACAAAAAGGTAACATACGCCTGTAAGTAATTTTTCACTTTCCACATAAATTGTAACCCTTCCTTCAACTGTCGAAAGTTTCTTTTGACAAAAGTGTCATATAGGTGCAAAATAATAAGTACTACAATTACATTATATCATAATAAACTCTGCCCTGAGACAGACATGTATCCCATCCAGGGTGTCCCATGCTTGGTTCCCTGTGCACCTTACACTCCAAGCCCTCTATGACCCCGTACAGGATAAGCAGTTGGATGGATGGATAGATTGCTGGTGGATGGATGAGTAAGAGAAACTGACTCAATCCAGTGAGGCTCATGTCTTCTACAAAGTTGTCTCTACTGCACAAACTCCTCCTCTTCTGTAAACAGAGTTGCTCCATCCTCCATACCTGTGCACTTGCGACTGGTGTCCTCTTTCTTGGAAGAGCTCATCAGCTTACAGTTGAAGTTCTCCTCCCAGAACTCAGCGAACCACACATTCCTGCGGTTGTTTTCCAGGGTGCGGGAGGTGAAGTAGGTGTCAAATCCTGAGAAACAATATACACAGTTATGGAGTAAGATATACAGCTCTAAATATTTTAAAGCTTAATTTTTTTTTAGTTCAGTGTTTCCCAACCCGGTCCTCGGGGACCCCCAGACAGTTCACGTTTTTGCATCCTCCCAGCTTCCTGTCAGACATTACACATTTTTGCTCCCTCCCAGCTCCCAGCAACAAAAATTTGGACTGCCTGGGGATCTCTAATGACCAGGCTCGGAACACTGGTTTTGTTGACAGACAACTTCATTTTGTTGTCTTACGAAGGTAAACCATTTCTCCAACATTTCTCCTGCTGTGTGGACCAAGTATTCAAATAATTCCAGCAGGAAAGCTGGTCCAAGGGGCATCAACTTGTCCAAATGCAGTCTTGCTTTATTAAACTGAGTGAAGTTCTCCTGTGAATATAACAGGCTTAACTTGTAGTTATAATTATGTCCCTTAGGGTAACTGGAGGATAACAATCAGTCTGTCTAATACATTGTTGTTGTTCGGCATACGGCTGTACACTCTAGCTGTACACTCTAGCTGTAGACTAGCTGTACACATTTCATCAATCCAATCAAACTTCCTCTTAATTGTAACCGGGTTTTAACTGGTTGCATTGCACTAATTTATCAATTGCTTCTTTGAATCTCATCAAATGGTACTTCAAACATACTGACAAACAGACCAATGCCAAACTTTCTGATTTTAAAAAAGTCATGCAAGTCTCCTTGTGGGATACAGCAACAAAACTGTCTATGCAAAGCAAGATACAGTGACCACACAGAGGTAGCCAGCCCCAAGAGCAATTGGGGGTTGAAGGGTGAAATCAGGATTTGAACCGGCGACCTTTCAATCACAGCCATGGTGTCGTAACACACTGAACCACAGACTGCCACCTGCTTGCAAACAGTACTTTTTCTTTTTTTTTTCTCCCCTTGCCTTGGTAATTGTCATCCAGGATAAAGGAATTAACTATTCACCTGTAGGGAGGGCTGAGGGATTATTTCTTGCACGAGTGAGACAATACAGATGTTGAAACCTACCCTGCTTCTCCTAAACCCACATATACCATCCTGGGTGCCATTTCGGGGGGGGGGGGCGCACACGGCAAGCACATCTCGATGGATCGACACAATACGAAGCTCTATAGCCCGACAGGGACAGGCAATTTCCCCACAACACTAGAGACCCCGCAAGGCCAATATCCTGCAATTAATGCAGCAGATCAAGGGCCACTCTGCTCCCGGCCTTTTACCTGAGGCAGCAGTGGGCAGAAAATCCAGCACGAAGGCCAGTCGGGGCCACGTTAGCCAACACAGCAATTAGACATACTGGCCAATAAGTCTTGAAAGGTAGTCGCTACTTTGAAATGGGAAAATATGGATGAAAACTGCCAGACAAGCTTTTCGCTGGCAATTGCAGGAATGGATGGGTTTATACAGAGAGATTCCTCACTAACAGTAGCAAAATACACATATACATACATATTTATATATAAAACAACTATATATAAGAACTATGTGTATATACACATGTATGCGTTTATATGTAAATGTATTATATAAAGCTGCCTACAAGGAAGAGTGATAGTGTCACATCATAATTACCTGGCCATGTGACCTACCCACAGTTGTGGAGGAGTTTGACCAGAGAGTGAAGGGAAAATACAGCCAATGAGAATTCACTGGAAATCAATACACAAACAACCACACACACAAACACACACACACACACTAATATATTGTCAATATTCTTTTGTTACATTGTTAATTTTTTTTCTAACCAAAAATACTCTTACTACCCAGGTAAATAGGTTTAATAATTTTCTTTGATAGCCAAATACCTTCCACAGTACACACATATACTTTAAAAACGTACATGGAATCACTGTGGGAGGGGGGGTGGGGTGTTTTACTGTAGTGATTATGGACCAACAAGTGTTGTTGTAATTGAATTAGAAAGTGGTGAAAGTGGTATACCGTGACTGTAATGGACTCACTGCCTGCACTGACCGCCATTTGATATTTTGTACCCGTGACTTTCATTAACTGCAAATTACTCAATTCGATTTCCAGTGAATGGGTGAGACAAAGGGCTGCCTATGGGCCACGGCTGTGCCCTGCTGAAATTAAGGGCATGTGCAAAGTTGAAAATTTTACATAATTTGAATGAATCAAAGGTCAGCGAGAACATAACAGTTAAAGTACTTTAATTATTCTCCACTTATACAATCACCGTGGACTAACATTCTGGGAGAAATTTCAAAGTAGAATTGTGACTAATTAAAATAAATTAAACATGGAATATAAAGTTGAAGATGTTCTCTTGGGCTTGGAGTGTAATTCAATCCGGTAATATGCCCCTATCTTTATCCAGAACACTACTCAGTCTAACATCCAGTGCTATTGCAGATTTTTGACTGGCACTGAGAACACTACGGAACCAGGCACAGAATCATGGCCTCTAGACTGGCCAGATCTTTCATAGTTTATCCATAAGTGTATAATGGTCCTAAGGTATGGTCGCTGAAGATAGATGTTCTGTAAGAGTGAGGGCTACTGTGTTGCCTGACTTTGCATAAACAATTAACATGTTTATTTAACTCATATTGCCAAAACTGAAATCTTGAAATTATTAATCTTATTCTTGGGATGCTGATACAAACTGACTGTGCCGATTTACACAGATGGGATCAAATAGAAAGATTCCAGCATCGAAAGCCTTTCGAGTATCAGTCACAAGAGGAATTAATGCATTAAGAGACTTTAGGGCCCCAGGATACTTCATAATAAGTTGGTGCAATTGCACTTTCCTTCTATAGCTCTTGACTAGTGAATATACTCAGTCACAAATGTATAAATTACAGATTTTTTGACAGTGTTGCATGGCATGAACAAACTGTTGGAAAGACGCACTAACAAACGACTTCACTACGGTTTATTAATAAACATCCCTATTAGTCGAAAACTGAGCCATGATTTAAGTACTAAGTTGTTCAATAAGAAATGAAGACACGAAAACATGATGGAAATTGTCCTTGAGCAGATGCATTACAGAGAACCCCACATTAATAATTGAATACCATAACGCAGGCAAATGGAAAATACTCCTCCTAAAGGAACGAAATGCATCACGCATTTTCAAACATCACTTGGGCAGGGAAGAAGGTTTGTACCGACAGTTGTAAGTGTTTAGGGTGTTGGCAATAAGTGGAGGATAATACACCAAAATGATGATGCACCAATATATGAAACTTAAACTGAAAAGAAGTGCTACGATTACACAAAAGACATGCATTGTCTGCAAAGACGAACTCCACTATAAAGTATATGACAGTATTATGAGTAAGTTTTCCTGAATAATCTTTAAACAACTACTCATAGAAACAAGTGACACCTCTGACTAAAGAAAGTACACCAGCAAATAAATGCATAAATCCTGAGATGAAAAGACCACGGCCACTGGGATTAAACATCAATCTGATGTCTGAGCAGCGCATTGCATTGTGAGGCTTTTAAAGTTAAAAAAACAACTCTGTATTCTATCTAGAACCAGAGTTCCCCTGATAGAATGGGGCCTCACATCACTATGTTCCACATCTCCCTGAATAATAGTCCATGGCTTATTTCACTGCCTTGCAATGGGTTGGTGCCCCATCCTGGGTTGCTCCCTGTCTTGTTGCCCATAGACCCCTGACTAGGGCAAGCAATTACAAAAATGGATGGATGGATAGATGGTCTTATGTTTCATTAAATATCCCATTTTCTATCCTGTTCCCTGCACATTTACAACAGTCCCAGAACTTTCATTGCATATAACAAAACTGCCACTTCATTTTCTGAAAAATTAGTCAGTGTAGTCTTATTGTTTGTCTAATGGACTCATGAACCTTCAAGATCTTCTAAAGTTTTTCTTTTAATAAAAAAATGTTGTTGGAATCTTGGGTTTCCTGTAGTTTATTTATATTTTGTCAATAATCCCCTTAAGAAATGATCTGGTTGATCTGTATACAGTGGTACCCCAGAACTCAAACTTTATCCATTCAGAACTCCGGATCAAATCCTAAAAAGTTGTGATCGAATTTTCCCCATAAGAAATAATGGAAAACCAATTAATTGGATCCCGGCCATTTTTTTTTTAGCATTTAAACACAAAATGAACCAAATAAAACAAGAAGAACATATACAGTACTAAACACATCTAAGCACATATATCAAAACAGTAATTTATAAAGTAAGAAAATAAATGTATCCAAACAATGTGTCCCTCTCCAATCGTCTGCTCCTTCCGTGTGCCACGCCCCCTCGTTAACCCCGTGTGGAATCCCCGTGTGATCAGCTGTTTCTGGTTGTTGTCATTAGTCCCCTGTATTTCAGTTTGTGTCCCTAGTCCAGTCATTGTATTGTCCATCTGTGTTTTGCCTGCCTTACCTGTAAATAAACCCTGCATTCCCCAATACCCTGACATCTGCGCCCTTGTCTCCGTTCCGTCCCCACTTGGCACGACAATATTATTAGAATTAAATTTATTAATTGTTTATTATTGACATTAAAATAATTAATAAGGAATCTTTATTTTTAAATGCATTTTATTATATAATAATTACTGTTACTGTGTATCACTGTCTAAATGTATTTTTACTGTCTATATGTATTCCGCTAGTGTAAACACGCACGATGCTATCACAGCGAATGCGAGGCTGAGACTGAAGTGTTACCCTTTCATTCCGCTGAGAGACGTGCCGCATGACTCGACTCATTTCCCTGCGTGTACAAGTTATCTTGGAGTTCACGGTTTGACTTCTGAGATTCAGATCAAGTTCTAGGTAATTTTTTTTCAAATTGGCTGGTTCCACTTTCAAGACATTCGAGTTCTAATGAGTTCGAGAACTGAGGTACCACTGTATATCCCAAACAATTAAGATGGCGTTCAAAGGAAGAAATTGCACTTTAAGTGCAGAAATACTGTTAGATTCCAGTTAACATTTAGGAATAGTTTTGCTTTCATATGATGGTGGAGTCTGTTGTGTTAGTTCTTTATGCATTAAAGACGACACGGGCTGGAGTAAGCTGTTTAACTGAAACCCCAAGCTGAGTGAACTCAATAATTTAACCTCTGAGAATCAGCCTACAGAGGATGCTGCAGTAGGGCAGATCATACAAGCTGTTGATCGATACTTTTCACCCATCTCAGGCAATGACTGAATGTGACTATATTTCATAATCAGTGCCCATTGTCAATGGCTAACACAAGGAGCACAGTTGTTCGTCATTGCTTTGGGGGGGGGGGGGTGAACTCACTCTGTCGATTCCAGGATTTAAACCGGCAACCTCCCAGTCACAAGCACGACATCCAAACCCTCTGAACCACATGGCCTCCCCCCCTTTTGAAATTGAGGAGCTGAAAGAGCACCAGCCACTCAGGGAACAGGCAAAGCGAAGCAGCCAGCTGCGTCCTCAGCATCGCCGAGGTCCACAGACAGTCAGACGCTGTGGGCACCTCACCTCCTCCTTGTCTGTTTCAGCACTCTCCTTGACTTTCCCTCCCCACTGCTCCCTATCTCCTTGTCAACCCAGGCGGCGGAACAAATGCCTCTTCACCGCCATTTTTAGGTTGATACCCTAATCAGCACAAACGTCGTGGTCCCCACTTTTTGTGGAAGGCCTCCTTAAGCTCTGCTTGGAGGATATAGACTTAGCTGGGGATCTTTCTCAGTTTGTGTAACAATTTTCGGGACATTCCTCGGGTAGCTGACCTCTTTTGAATGGCTAAATATGAGGCCAAGTAACTTTTGGCTTACTTATAGGGTTCTCTAGGGTTTTGCTGGTACAGTAACACAGCACAGGTCACTGTGCTATGGTGTGTGTGTGTGTGTGTGTGTGTGTATGGGTTATGTATATATTACATTATAGGGAACAAATATCCCCGCAATGTGATAAAAACCTGATATTTTGACATTGTAGGGACCACTTTGACTACAAATGCCAATAACTTAGGGCTGGGTAGGGATTAAGGTTATCGTGATTGGTATTATGGTTTTTTCCATAGAAAGAAATAGATGGTTCACACAAACAGGTGAATATGAATTTGTGCGTGTGTGTGTGTGAAAGAGTATGTCTGTGTGCTTGTGTGTATGTATACATAGTAACCCTTCACATCTGTGGACATCACATTCGGTCATTTTCAGGTTTGCCATGAACAACTAAACGGGAATATTTTGGAGCTGACTTAAATATTATAGAATCTTGCAGAGATGTGTAGCCAAAACCAATACTAAAACAGTCTGGATCACATAAAATCATATAATACATAGATAGTAGTGTAAGTACATATACTATATCTTTAACACTAAAAGTCTTGGCATGGGGATGGCATCTATCTTGTCTGGCAACCAGTCTTACTCACAAGTTTGCTGTCTTTGCAACTACAAAAAAAATCAGCATAGACCAGCATAGCTGGTCACCAGCACAGCCAGCATAAAGCATACCAGTTCATTAATGGAATATTGCTGGTGGACCAGTTTCATGTATATACACATGTATATGTATACTTATACATAAGTGTGAGGATCTTACATATGCGTCAAGCTTATGGTTTATATCTGTAACTTTTCTTTTTAATCTGTTACCCTTTTCCTTTCCATTTCCATTCACTTATCAACAGTCATTTACACTTTTACTAATACATTTTGATCCAAACCACTCAGCTAGTCTGTCATGCACTGAAAGGAACTCATCTTATACCTTTTTATTATCAAATTACAGTCGGTCCCCCAATAGATCAAGGCAGGGGGCCTGCTTAGTGACGAGGAGTCACTGCCATTTTTTTAGTTCTTAATCTACTGGAGCTAAATGAATTCTTCTGATCATATTTTATTTTTCAGGAATGTTTGACAGGGCAGACAAGAGTGATTCAGTGAATTCCGTTACCTGACAAATATACGTGTTGTTCTCATATTTAATTGTTTAAATGAATTTGATTGAATTTGATTGATATTTGATTGTTTAAGTGAAGGATTGCTGGGATTGCTGCGAGAGAGTGGTGTTGAGCTGCAGCGATTGTTTTTGGGATTGTGTTTGGAGTTTT
>JAODUD010000107.1:18863534-18876001 GCA_026784285.1 Stomatorhinus walkeri
ATAAGGGAAAAAAAACAGATATTTATCACATTATGGGGACATTGTGTCCCCATAAGGATAGGTATACCCGTTCGCACATTACACACACACACACACACAAACACACACGAGTTTGTGCAAAAGAACCCACCAAAAGCGTCGGGTATCGATAATGTTAATTGGATACAGTCATCTTCTGTAAATGGTTTCATGCACGAGTTTCAGTGTTCACCAGAGAATCACCAGTGGCTCACTTTATCAAGGTCACAAAATTACATTTCGGATACTTTGGACAGCTGCTTAAACTCCAAAGGGTATATAACCAACAGCTATTTAATCTTATTGAGTTAGATATCTGTCCATAGTGTCCATTATATTTGAAAAGTAACTATCTGAGCAGATGTTCGTTGCAATGTAAATGCGTCTTTCATAGAAATGATGGTTTATAATTAATGCTCACAGAAAATGCACCGTTCATTGAACAGCAAAGGTGTCTCAGACTCCACATCAGTGCTAATTACATGCTTTTATAAAAATGACTGCAAAGGGGCAGGAAGTGATGTAATTTGGCTGAAATCCGACTGTCAATATCCTTACTTCAGAGAGCAGGTGTTTGTGCATTTGTAAACAAGAGTGACAAGCATTCACTGAGCAACCAAATGCCCTGCAGGTGCTAAGCTACTGGCCAAGTGTCACTTATTCAACTATAAACGGCATCACTGTAATGATAAGTGATTAATCTGAATGTATAAAATTTGTTGTTTGTTATTAATTTAAAAGATACCGATAGTCACTAGCTGAAGCAAATCAAAAAAGGAGGGCAGGAATATTCTGATCCAGATGGAGGTGGGTCAGCACTAGCTAAATATCTCACACCTTGCTTTTAGCAAGCAAGCCCACTCTTTTCTGTTTACAATAATGTTAGTCTGCCCTGGGGGGCTGGGCTGCCAGTTGACCTTAGACCTACAGAGGTTTCTTTTTTCTCCTTAGTCGGGAATTTTTGGTTCCTCTTCTCCGTTGTCACCTGACTTTCTTTATTTAATTTCTTTATTTTTCCTTTTCCCTGTTTTGGATTACTATCTCTTAATGATGTTGTAATATATCACAACACATCCATGAAAAGCGCCTTGGGGTGACTCCGTTGTGAAAGGTGCTATCCAAAAAATAAATTTAACTGAATCAAAATCCCGTCTGTAGTTACTCAATATATTTACTCCACCCTAATACGCTGCTGCCGACTTACTTCTTATGGATGGATATGACATCAAATCTGTGTTTACGTTGACTGTCCACCAGCTATTGCCGTTGCTACCAATACCCAGTATTCATCGTTATTTATCGGTCAGATATTTATTTATTTGTAGTCATTCATTCATACTATTTAGGTTCAACCCTGCTGCTTCCATCACTGCCTATTCTAAACATTACAGCATTGTAACTATGGTAACTTTATATGTCAAAGCTGTCATTCCTTGTTCTATTTTTTATATTTTAGTTGTTTGCATTTGTCCTATCTATCTGTGCATGCTGTATGCACTATATGTGCAGCACTGTGGTCCTGGGGAAGTTTGTTTTGCCTCATTGTATGCAGTGCACTGAACATGGCTGCTGTGACATCAAAGCACTGCTTGACTTGACTTCTGTGGCAATAAAGCTCCACTTGACTTGATGTGAATTGTGATTATGGGGGATGTCAGTAAGGCGACGGGGTCACTCAGGTGATGAAGAAATGATTGATTCAGCATTTGTTAGGAAGCTGGTTAATTGGTTTCACACTCACCAGTGTGGGAAGTGATCATCGTCCCCTGCCTTGTTCCTGTCCTCCTCGCACCCCAGGACACCACTCTTTATATGCAAATTCACTCATAACACCTCCACACAGTACCTTGATGGGAAGAATTTTAAAGGGTATAAAGTGTACAGAACTGTCCTTAATTTGTATGTGAGCTGCCTTTCAATACCCAGTATATGTATGCACTCTATTACATTAATTATTTCACTGTTCAATAATTCATTGTTTGGCAGAAACTACACTGGTGAGCGACTTCACAATTGAATTCCTTGCAATACAAATACCTACATTTCCATCCATTTATCCTGGTCAGGTTGCAGTAGGACATGGACAGGATGCCAGTCCATCATAAGGCACATAATGGGCAATTTAGTTACGCCAATTTGCATGTATCTAGACTGCATGAGGAAATCCACATGACACTGTGGAGAACATGCAAACACTCCACACACAGAACAGGAGAGGGATTCAAACCCCAGCACCAAAGTGGTTAGATAGCAGTCACACCTAATGAGCCACGATGCCACTCATATTGAAATACACTACCAGTCAACAGACTGAGTTCACTTAATTATCTGTGCTTTACACTGTATACAGTTGTCTGTTATCAGGAGCTGGTGGTCAGTATAAGCCATTATAATGCATTATGAAGTTTTCTGATTTCAAATATTTGCGTCCAACCAGGGTGTATATGTGAGACGGAGAGGGTGAAAAGGTATAGTGTTGAGTTGCTTTGCCACGTGAAACAGTCGGTCATCTTTACCAAACCCCTGATAAACAGCATGACTATCATAGCATAGCACTTCAATGGCAACCATTCTGCCAGCATTTTGGCTGATGGGGGAAATCGTCATTCTTAATAACTCAAATTCCACCTCAAACTTGTACAAGAGCTACCTCACAAAGCAGGAAAAGGTATTACAGCTCAAAAACTCCCCCAGATCACAATCCTACATAACTTGAATGGGACAAACTGGACAAAGAAGTCAGAGCAAAGCAATCGGGAATCTCCCTGTGTCTCTGGGAAATGCTGCAGAAACCCTGGGAAGGCGTGTCAGGTGATTTCCTGCTGAAGCCTGTTTGTGTTACCAAGCTGTTACCAAGGCAAGAGACAATTCTCAATTTTCTTTGACACTTTTTTTGTTCTTCCTTACGTAACCTATATTGTAGATCTTTGTCCTTCTATACTTACAGAAAAAAAACACAGGATGTAAAACATATAAAATCTAGCTTTTCAGCAGGCATCCTTAGACTTTTGCATGGAAGTAAAAGTCTCCATGCAGTATTAATGTAGCGTAACATCTGAATTGAAATCATTTTCAACAGTTAAATGTGATTCTCAAAAAATCACAAGGCTACCAGCCAGGGACTGCAGGTTTACTTCAAGACTGACATTTCCACGTGATGCCTGCCTCAAAGCCATTAATCTTGACCTGAGAGACTCAGATGCCAGTGGTCTCTATGCAAGCTGACATCAGAGTCATTACAGCTCGATTGACCTGCAGTGTTCCTAGACAGGTTAATCAATTTCACCGGCTCCTATTTTCTATTTGCTTGATGCAGCTTGACCAAAGTGTGATGAAATGGGGGTGCATATACACCAACATGGTGAATTTGGAGACTTTTCAAAATACTTTATTAACCCATCCTAAAATAATTGCTAAGAACATGTACAGAATTTCTGTGTTGCTCTTACTTCTTTTTTTAATTAATTTTTCTCAATTAATAATAATTTGGAACATGAGAGTTAACACTTCACTTAAGGCAGTCATCATAATGTATTATCGATACCTTCATAATGCATTATAATGGTCAGTATAAGCCATTATAATGCATTATGAAGGTATCTATTGTGTATTATAGCTGAGAGCTTCATAGAGTATTCATAACGCATAATAAACATGGCTATAATGTGTTTTATAGATAGATATAGCTATGTTTAAAATATTTTACGAATGCATTATGAAGATATCTATAATCCATTATACATGGATGCTTTAAGTGAAGTGTTAGTGTACTTTCTAAAAAAAATCACTATCACGCGACACCAGAATTCACAGCTTAGGGCATTGACGGAACGTCAGAATTTCTGGAGGACAGGGGAGTGTAAAGGTAGAGCCTTGTAGTGGGGTGGTGGAAGATCAAACGCTTCCAGTCTGACCAGGAACTTTGAAGATGGTGCCTACACTTCATCTGCATTAAAAATGGGGAAGAAGGACTTGAGTTCCACAAAAAAAGTCAGCTATTCAAAGACCGAACAAAAGCGACGAGGCATTTTTCCAGAAAATAGAAGAGCATGTGGATGATTAGCTGATTCATCCGTTGTCCCATAATGCTCTTGCTTACCCCCCTAACCTTTTCATAACTATCGGTACATAAGGAATGAGCGCCCGCTGCCAGAGGGAGAAATATCTGCTTTGTTTAGCTGCAGCTATTTGCAGTAACAAATGTCATCGGCATAAACGGGTCCCTGTGTTTGTGTGTGTGTCAGGTGCAGATTGATGGGTTCAGTGACGGCGTCTTCTTGTGTACAAGCTGTTTTATCTGCCTTAGCGGCTCTGTGGCTTTCACTGAAATATACAGTCCTGCTCGGAATTCGACTGCAGGCTATCATCACATATCACAGCAAGAGCCTGCAATCACCCTAAATCTGTACCGTATAAGTGGAATATATATATATATATATATATATAAATACACACAGACAGAGGTATTTGGAAACAGAAGTTAATTTAGACACTGTGTTACTGAATTGTGTAAGGGAACTGAAGGGTGGCATCGTACCCCAAATGCAAACTCCACACACAAGCTCAAGAATAGCACCTACGTTCAGTTAGAGTTCTGGTAGGAATGTACAGGAACTGACATATGTAGTGCACAATGCTTTCCATTGTTATTTTTAGTTAGTTTTTTGCACATTTGAATAGTGTTGTTACTTGCTGTTATGGATATTTCACTTTTATAGGGATGGTGCAGTGGTTGATACTGTTGGCTCACACCTTTGGGACCAGACTTGTGAGTCTCGGTCATTGATCCATGTGTGTGAGTTCGCATGTTCTCCCGGTCTCGTAGTGGGGTTTCCTCCCTCCAGAGTCCAAAAATTTGCTGAAGTGAATTGGAATTACTAATAGGTGTGAGTGTGCCCTGCAATAGGCTGAGCGCTCCATCCTACAGTAGGTTATTCCCAGCCATAGGCTGGATCCCTCCCATGACTCTGAATATGACAGTCACAGAGGATGAATTTTATTCGATATTTTAGAATTATGCCAGTTACTCGGATGACAGATATGAGAGTTTTTACTGTACATAAATAAATTATACAAAATATATAGCTGGTAATAGGTAATATGATGATTACTGCAACTCTGTATTAGCCATATATATACATCTATACCTACATGCACTAAGATCTGGCACAAAGCACTAATTATTTACCTCTTATGCATCTACTCCTTTGCAGTGTATGCAAATTTTGCACCATGTTCACATATCTATTGCCATAACTGTGATCATACTTATTGTCTTACTGTAAGCAGCTGGTGACCGGAAGGGCAGGCATAGTGGAACTGTCTGTTTACTGTGCATTTGGCAATCAATTCTTGCATCTTGTCTATACCCCAGCAGTCTCCAGGAGGTGACAAGGATTGTCTCAATGGATGTGGTTCACGTGCACGCTGTCATAGAACGGCACTGGAAGCTCACACCGCAATTTCATAAAGATCATGTGGTAAAACGGAAAACTGTTCATTCTTTGGTGAGAGGCCCGCGCAAAGCTAGAGTGAAGTCATTTCAAAGGCGATATAAAAATCAGTACCAGTAACTACTGAAAATGCAGCTCAGGAATCAGCCTCCCGTTTGAGTTGCACATATTACCGTACCGCATTTAGTTTCTTTGTGATGAAAAACAGCTGGTAATACTGTGTGCACTTTACTGCAATAATAAAATGTAATTTTCTATTCATTCATTCATTATTATTCATTATTAAATTGCCTGTATTGATTTATTTATAGATTATTACAAAATTTAAATGGTTATATTCAGTACATCCCCTGAGAACAACAGTGGAGCTGAACCCCATATACACAAAGCAAATAAATTAATGATCAATAGATTTTAAATATTAAAATTTACAGTCTTTCGAATCTCTCTGTACAGCAATGTAGCAACATGAATGGCTGTATTATGAGAAGTTATGCATTTCATCACGTTTAAGAAACAGGGTCATTGGCTTTCGAAAAAAGCTACGCTACCTTCCGAAAGAACCGACATCTGATCTGAAATAATTGTTTAAATCCAAGGTATAGCATCATCTGTGTTCCGAGGCGTGTGTAGTGACAGATATCAGCGCAGCGAGGGTATCGGAGGTCTGATCTACACCTTTACTTGGGTGTTAAAGCCACTTCAGAAAAGCACTGATGTCCTTACCCTTGCAGGCTTGTAGAGATAACTGTCGCCTGCGGCTCACCAGCTGCCTTGCGCTTCATTACTGACCAGGAACCTTGGCTAGGACAATGTTTCATGTGGTCACAAAGATAATAGCAGCTTACAGCTGGAAAATTAACTGCATTAAAAACGTAATTGTTATTTCATGGGGTAAATGGTTTTTTAATAGGGCATGGTGGACTAGATTTCAAACTCAGTTTTTCTTCTTTGGGGAATCCTTCAGCTTGAGAACTTGCTGCAGCTCTCTGATGTACCTGTGTGACGTTCTGCCACGGCACGTACCCAGTGCCACCTAAATCTCACTTGCTTCTAGCATCTACCTTACAATGGCTGCCATCAAAAATGGAACCTAAAAACTCTTGCCATTTTTAATTTCAATTTCATTTCATTGTTTTTCCCTTCAACTCCCGAGATTGTGATTCAAAAACAAAATTTCCTATTCAGTAAATAATATACCATCCTCCATACTCCCTTGGTTACGTTGCTTACAAACACATGCTTGCAACTAGTTTATGCAGTGAACTTACAGGAGTAATTTATTTCTGTCAGCTGCCTCTCATTAGCTGTGAATGTCATATACATGCTTCCCAGTCCTGTGTTCCCCAGTCCAGGCATTAATATTGAACCTTCGTATTGCCTGCGCCTTTTCTTGTGCCACTGCTCCTGTTTAAATCCCTTGTAATCGTCTTTATTTCCAATTTATGTCCCGTGATCTCAATAAACCCCCTTTTGTTTTACAACAACACTTGCCTTCGAGTCCTTCATCCTTTGTGTCATGACGATTAAGTTAATTACTTAAAAAACCTTGATGAGCTATAGAGTAACCAAACATGGTATGCTGGTGGTCAAATGAATTAATACATAGGTATATTGGATGGTTACTGCAAATAATTTGGAGACTTTCAAAAGGATTTTGAAAAAGACCAAGCAAACACAGACCTACCAGACATAATAACATGATCACAGGTATAAACATATAATCATTTAAACAAAATTTCCTTTGACTGCCTAAGACTTTTGCATAGTACTGCATACATAAGCACACCACCTGACTTTGAATTGAAAATTTTGCCCTTCACTTGACTGGGTAGTTGAAGTTTGGGGTTAAACAGGTGATATTGTGCAAGTGGGTGATAAGGGAAGGGCCACTCTGTCACCGGCATGTGACAAGGGGCATGCTGGGGGCTAGATGACTGTGCCGCGGAAAGGAGGCAGCCCTGCATGCGGGAGCCGTGTTATGCAAGCCCAACTGAATTATTAAAGGTCCTGTAGGTGCTTCAGAAAGCCACGGGAAGATGGGAAAGCCTGCTGCACAACAGAGGCAGGCCCCCTGCCCTGCTTGATACCTAAAACTTTAAAGCCCAAAGGCCCAAGGAAAGCAGAAAATGTACCGATTTTTCACCCAGAAGAAGAGCTTTCAAATGACAGGGGATGTGAGGCCTGCCTTTCCATTTTCTGCTTTCAGTGCAGGCCTGCCCGGCTTAGGATTTTTAATCAAGTATCCTGATGCCTGACCTAGATTGTTGACTCTGCAGTAACGCATGTAATTTTCCAAGCCAAATAAGTACAGGGTGGGCTTGTCCTTAACAGCATAAAGTTAAATGTTGTAATTTGTCAAGATGTACCCTGCTTCGGGTCAGAACACCCTATTAATCTTGTAGGGATTTCAATAAACATACTGAAGTATTCTCTCTCTCAGTGAGGATGTTATTCTTTAGTGATGGGCCTTGCCAACACAGTCCATTAATAAATTCTGTGACACCTTGACTGAGGATATTGCGTCTTGTCTTTCCTGAGATGTATCCATAATGCAGAGAAAATATTAGCCTACATTTCTCCATTTATTTGCGGTAGTGCGGTATGCAAAATAAATAGCAAGTGAAGTTTCACGGCATTGATCTGAGAATGACACCTTAAACTAATCTTGCTTATAACAATTTCAGGATAAATGTAATAATGGAATGGACGAGTTGCCTGCACAATGTACATAAGTATGTAATTATTCAAGCAGTATGTATGCAGAAGACAGGCTCCAGGGTAACTTCAGATTGAACAGTCACACTGAGATGCAAGGAGGGATAGCATTTGCAAAATAATGTTTAACAGTGAATGCAGTAAAATACTAGCATTAAATAAAATATTATGTCTGCTACAGGAAGCTCTAGAGTTACGTAAAATCAGCTTACACATAGAGTTTGTGGAAGTGCTAATTTAAACAAGCGACATACTCCTGTAAGTGAGTATGTTTAATACGTTCCTTATTATGTATTACTAGTATATTTTTGGCTTATATGGGTATGCCATAAGGTGTCTTGAATCGTATGGAAAGGTAAATGTAACTTAAGTGAAATCTGACTTACATTACAAGGTTTGTGGAATGTCTTACTTTTGTCAGTGAATAACTGCCTGTGTACTGCAGTTCATTCAGTATTGTTGCTCTTAAGAATTCATATCTGTTGCTGCGATGGTGCATAGACTGACTGTAGAATCATACTCCATATTTTCCTGAGGACAAACCTGCTCCAGTTGTACCAATGCTTATAGGTGGCTGTGAGCCCCTGGATGTAAAGGGGAGAGCCAGCTTGTCTCTATCTTTTGGATCTTATAAACTCTATCAAAAAGCCTCTATTCCATGTTAGATTGGCTAATGCACCAGCAATTGTGTACAGCACCATATGCGTGGAAAAGCACTGTGCAATTAGCTTTTTATATAAAACAAAAATGGGGGTTGCTCAGGAGGTTAGGACACTCTCTCTGTGATCAAAAGGTTGTTGGTTTGAATCCCAGGGTCAGCAGAGCATTTTCACTCTTTGGCCCGTGCGCAAGGCCCTTTAACACCCTCCAGTAGCTCCAGGGATGATCTGACCCGGCGTTCCGAAAAATGTATGTCACTTTGGATGAAAGCACCTGGTAAATAAATGCAAATGTTTTTTGCTGAGTAACAGGGAAGAAGCATTCCTCAAAGAGTGGTTAGCTCTAAAAGCCACATCCTCCGTATGCCGTGTAAAAATAAATCTTAAATCTTGATGTTGACAAATGGACGAGGTGGTTTTGTGCTTCTCCACATGATTTGATCATTTTTCGGATGGATAGGTATCAAAGCCAAAAGCAATAGGATTATTATTTTTCATATTCTGACCGGTGAGTCTTAGGCTGACACAGGTGGATAGAATGCTACAGGAAATGGATGGCCTCTGGACTACAGCAGAGGACACAGATAAAAGAAAAATGGCAAAAATACAGGAGTTATAGGAAAATGTAAATACGCATGTTGTTCTACTCCATCTGATGTACTGTGGGCAAACCGCGGGTCTCGGCATTGAGCAACAGTTGCTAGGCAACCGTGCAGCGTTATCAGTTGCAGTGGGGGCTTTCTGCCTGGTTGATGCCGGCGAAGACATGAGATTATTCCAGTCAGCGTGTTGGTTCGGTGTGAAGCCCAGTTGCTGTCTCTATTATTCTGCACCATCCATTTCAGCCGCATATGTAGTCCGTTATATAAACCTTTATGTTCATTTGCCTATAATCTTTCAAAAGAGGAGAAAGTAAATAGTATGGAGGAGAAAATCCTTTCAGAAAAAGACTGCTCATGGCTCTCAACGTGCACATAGAGTTGGCTGGTCAGTGGTCAGTCGCCAGTCGCTGAACGCACATATTTCTCAGTTTTCAAGCATCAGATGTTAATGCAAAGTCTCTCCTTGGAGCCTGAACCCCAGAAACATCCATTGGTATTACATGTCATACTAAACACAATTATGATAACACAATCACTGAGCCACCATAATGTAATCAGTCAAATTTTCTCTCTCTAGTATAATAACAAATAATAACTAATCAGCAACACTACATTGTCACTGTTGATCCTAGCACAGTGGACGACAGGCGGTCACCTCACCGGACGCTATTCATCCCCATACGCACGGATCGCAAGCTTTATCTGAAATGGTTCCACCACCACAACATTCGCTTTCCCGCTGTTGCCTTGGTATGACGATCCGCAAAGCACTCTGTGTCAACTCAGTGGTGAAGGGCACCAAGTAGAACAATGCTGGGCTGCTTTGATGAATGCTCCCTCTTTATCTGTTCCCAGCAGTCATCTGATAAGTCTGAGAGTCACTAACTGCCTCAATTATTCATCTAAGGTCTCGAAGCTCTGAAGAAGTACTTAAGGAGCAGAAATTACAGCTTCAATTTAGCTGTGGTGAACAGGTTTGGGATCTTCCTTAGAAATAAGTGTGTTTTGACAGATCTTCACCCTCCGGGGCACAGGCAGTGGGGGTCCGGAGCATTGATCAGCCAGAGGAAATGAGCTAAGGATCTCACCACTCTGCTACATTGTGTGGGTCCTCCCTCCTTATATAACACATCCACGCTCAGGGGATTAGTGACCAAGAGAGAAACACCACTAGCATATAAAACCAGGGTGTAAATTCTCAACCGACTGCACTTTAGGGCTTCTGTCCCGAAAGGAACATCTTGTGCTGGGTAATAATGGGGGAAATGCAAAGGGAGAGCTTGCTGTTTTACAGTGCTATCTGCCTTATGTCTGATATCCACTTAAAACAGCCTAGTGTGCCGTGCCGTAAATGACATTTAATATAAATGTCGTCACATCACCGTCACAAGTACGAAAGCAAAGAAAAAAGCATAACTGACATTTCCTCCTGTTATGTATGTTATGCTCCATGACCAAAGATTGTGGTTTACTGGTGTAAATCCTACGACTGTGGTGACCAGTTAGTGGGTTAATACAAATTTACAATGTGATAATAGGCATACTGTACAGATTTGGCTCCTATATATGTAGCCCAGTGATTCTCAATTCAGTCCCTTGGGAACCCTCAGATGGTCCACATTTTTGCTCCCTTCCAGCTCCCAACCAATCATGAGCATTGAATACCTGGGAGCTGGGTGGGAGCAAAAATGCGGACTGCTGGGGATCCCTAAGGACTGGATTGAGAAACACTGCTGTATCCTCTAGTTATCTCAATTCAGGTTTGCACTTATGGAACGACAGGTCTTTTCAGTAAAAAATGCAGGGTTGAATAATGATTATTTTATAGAACTGATGTATGGTTGTCATAGCTAAGGTTAGTGAGGTTTGACTTCTACATATTTAATTATATATATTTTTAATCTTCATTATATAACCTTCTGTTGCTTAAGCAGCCTCCTGAAAGCAAAACAGAGACTGTGTTATTTTCGCAGTGGTGGCTCAACGTAGAAACTTTAGGGTTCGTCATCCGCCAAGTCAAACCCTTTCTTATTCGAGTTCAGTCTGTCAAAATATCGTTACGGCTGTAATGTCAGCGGCCCACTTACATCGACAGCTTGTGCACTGAGTAATCTCTCCTTCCTCAGGATGCTATTCAGGCTGCCCAATACAACAGAATCTAGTCACGCCTGATTCTTACTATACAATTACTGATGAATTAGGACTTAAAAAGGACAAAGCACTTTAAGACAATTGGATGATCAAAACAGGAAAAAATCACAGCCAAAACAACTTTTGATTGCTTGCAGTCCATGTTCAATAATAACATGTGCTTCTCGATAGTGCTGCGTTCATTTTGACCCTGCACAGCCACCGTCCATCTCGGGAGGGAAAGTCAGGTCACCACTTTTATCTGTATTGATTTGTTTCTCCTGTCATTCCCACTATGAAATATATTTTGTTTGTTTTGCCCACGGTAACTAGACCATTGTTTGCCCCGTAACGTGAAGAGCACAAGAGCACTTGAAATTTGTGGTTTTTTCCATGGAAACAGTAATATCCTTTCAATTGTCTTTTTTCTTCTTTCCATCGCTGGTCACCACACTTTGTTCCTTCTCGCCCTGAAGGATGTGTGTTCCCGCTCCACCTCTTTGTCTTCTGCTGCCATCATTTTGTTTGCTCAGATAAATTAAAAAAAAAAATGCTTAATGGAAAGTACCCCTTTAAGAGTCAGAAGCTTAAAACAAACATGGCCACCCACTTGGTAGTGGGTGGCTTTATTAAGATTACTTTATTAATAAAAGGACACAGGTCATGACCACATCCCACTGGCTGTGGAACACAAGCAGAAATGAATGTGGACCATACATTTGAATTTGAACTTGTTTTCACTGTCTACAAACTTGTGGGAAAAGTTATGCGGCAAACAGCTACGTTAATTATGTCATTTTCCATTTGCACAGGTACATTGGAATGCTCCTTTTTCATGTATCCTGCTGTCCTCTGAGACACACAGAAACACAGTGTGTGTGTGTATA
>JAODUD010000107.1:18876025-18886923 GCA_026784285.1 Stomatorhinus walkeri
TATATAGCTTCCCACTCAACTGCCTATATAGATGAGAGAGCCATAGAAAGGCAGAGGCGTGGGAAGCCTTACGCTTTATTGGGTTCCCCTGGAGCATTTTGGTGGGGTTAAGAGCCTGGTTCAAGGGCTCAGAAGGTGTGTAACTATTCTACTGATGATGGGAGTCAAACCGGCAACCTTCTGACCACAGACACAAAGTTCTAACCCACTGACACCACCCCCAGGAATCACAATTATTTCAAGTAACTCAAATGGTTACTCAGGTGTACTATTAAGACAGGACATACACCATGCATGAATTTCCATGTCATCGAGACACAGACACGCGCTGGCTTTTGGACCTGACACATCTCGCTATCGGCCTATTTCAGCAGCCTGGAAAGCCTGAGCAGGATCATTCATAAGTGGCAAGTCATCCATTCCAGCTTGGGAAAACGATATGACTCAGGGATATTGCAGAGGAAAGGAAGGAGTGTCACTGCTGATGGATGGCGTAATCTGAAAGGTTTTAATAGTGCAGTCAGACCTGCATTTTGATTGATTGATGATGTAATACATGGGGAACGAGGCATTTCGACCTGCCGTTTCGGTTAAGGTTTAATTTCCGAGCTTGACACCGCACACCGGCTGGGGACATCGTTGTAGTAACAGCTTGCTTGAGCTGTTTGATAGTTTTTTCCCCTACTTAGTCTATTAATGAATTACCTGATAAGTAAGAGATATCACGGAGAAGCCGGGAGGTTTGATGAATTATACGCATATTGGCATTGACATTCACAACTCTGCGTGGAGGTAATTCTGGACTAGTAGCCCAGCACATGACAGCTGCTGTTCAGCCCAGTGGCTGATTAGAGAGGCTTGTTTGTGAGAGTAAACCCGAACGTCATCATTTGCAGACATGCGCCCCAAACACATCGGTATAAACTCAGAAAATGTAGTGTAGTTTGATAGGTACTGGAAGGTACCATATTGTCTGGAGGAGAGCATACATACTGGTGCAAAATGCTTAAAATTCAACTTATCATTTCCCTGTCCAGAAATGTCACGTTTAATTTTTTCCTGTGATAATAAAGGCTATTTCTTACTCTAAAACTAAACTAAACTGTATGCCATAATGCCTTGCTGTTATTTCTTTTAAAAGTTGCACTGAAATTGCCCGATGAAATGCAATGATGTTTCATTTATTTGACCGAGAATATTGGTCAATTTCACCCTCAGTTATCTCACAGCAGCCTACAAAAACCCAGTAAAATTAGAGGCAATGTACAACTGAACAAAACAAACTTTTTCAGGAGATTCGTGGTAAAATCCTACAATCAATGAAATGAAAATGAAAATGAAATTAAATGAAAGCGAAATGAAAGCGAGGTCCCTGCCCATCAGGTCAGGTGGCACCACGTCTCTCAAACCATTAAAGATAACAACCTGAAAATTTTGTGTCCTTATTTCATATCAAAGTACAACATTCTGACTTACTAAATCTAATCTCTGTCAATTTTACCTGCCAGTACCTAATCTTAATGGATATGAGGCTTTTGGAATCAGACTGGGTCGCAAGTTGATGGATAGCTAAGAACAGTGTCTCGTGCAAGACATGGAGTGCGATGTCATTGCCATGAGGCTGGTCAAGGTGGTTCAATCATCAATGGGCTTTTACCCCAAAGATAAATTTGGCTCAGAGTAACCATCTATGCGTCGGAAGACATATAGCAAATCTAGATATAAAGTGTACCTACTGTCAGGATTTTCCCTTTGAGAGATTAAATAGCTTTCCTAGGACAATAAAAGAAACACACTGTTGCTGAAATTCAGACTCTTTACCAGGGACTCGGATAAAAAAAAAAAAAAAAAAAAAAAAAAACTTAAAGATGCATGCAATATGAGAAAATATATCTGCAGCAAGCAGCTCCGCTGTGCTTTATGTCATCTTTTAGAGTCACTGCTCTTCAGGGATTATGCGCTTTTACCCATCATGCTCCTGGGTATTTGTCAACATGGTTCTTATACCAGTCATATTCAGATTCAACCCCATGACTTTAATGTTGCATTTTGTAAACCTAAGAAATTAACGATTTAATTTTTTTGAAGTACGTTACACATCAGAAATATATATTACAGAGATACTTCCATGCAGCCTTTTCACCAGGGCTCATACAGTTTTTTTTATTGTTACAGCTTGAGATTTATGCTGTCCTAGCCACAGTGGTGTTTATTGCATTTGCTGTAATAACGAAAATGATTTTGGTGCATTTTGAACAGCCTTCCAGCTCGACTTCCTTCCTGTTAATAACACTGGTGTCCCTCCACTCACCTGCTTCGCGAGAGAGCTGCATGAAAGCTTCCACCCCTTTCTCGCCGTAGTTGCCCTCAGACGCCACTGCAGACACGTAGTTCCATCCCATGGCCTTGACGATATCCACCATCGCCTGGGCCTGATATGAGTCGGGGGGCACCACGCGGGAGAAGAAGTCGTAGCGTCGGTCGTCGCTCAGCTCCGGGCCGGTGGAAGCGTAGCTGATTTGTGGAATCTGGGGACAACACACCCAGAGATGAGTGAGGATGGTCAGAATGGTTCCAGTGCAGAAATTATTCATAGGGTGTCACATGAGAGGCATTAACCGCCCCCCAGAGCCTGGGAATTACACTAACATCTGCCCACATTTCCAGTACATACAGGCGAAGGTGAAAGCAAAATAGAGGGATTAAAAATCCAGATGCAAGATGGCGGTGATGGCAAGATGGCACTGCAACTCCAGAAATTACTTAGTATTTGTCAGTCATTCCAGCTTCAGAAAACATTTAGCATTTAGCAAACACTCCGATTCCAGCAAGCATGTAGCATTTAGCAGCCACTCCAATTCCAGCAAATTTGTAGCACTTAGTAACCACTCAGATTCCAGCAAGTATGTAGCACTTAGCAACCACTCCGATTCCAGCAAATTTGTAGCACTTAGTAACCACTCAGATTCCAGCAAGTATGTAGCACTTAGCAACCACTCCAATTCCAGCAAATACGTAGCATGTAGCAGCTACTCCAATTCCAGCAGACATGTAGCATTTAATAGTTGGTCTAAATGATTGTTATTGCCAAAATCTTGTGTCTGGCCTTCCCGTTTCACACAGCCCTCTGTTTATTTAGGTTTAAGTATGCACTTAAGTTAAGTATACATTTAGGTTTAAGTATGGTGAAACCCACCCCTTGTTACTTGCTGTTTGTATTTTGCACTCTGGTCCCAGTGGAAAGCTATTTCAACAATGTATATGGATGGGGTGACAATGAGATCTATTTGACTTGACTTGAAAAAGCAGGGGGTTTTTGGAGAATGAGTTAAAAACAATCATAGCTCGACTGAGACTGACATTACAGGGCTAAAGAATTTCAGTAAGAATAAATTTGCGTTTCCAAGTCTTACATTACGCAGTTCAAGCTGGTGGAATGATTAGTGTTATGTTTACTTAATTATACCACAAATGTGTGGCACTCAAGAGTAACAGAAGCTCCTTTCCTGCTGAATACCAATTTCACTCTTGCAGTGCTGCACCCTTGACCTCTGCAGAGGTGGCTGTTTGAATTAGGATGTAAACAGCCAACAAATAAGGCTGCTCAAAGCAGCATTCCAGTGTCCTGTACACATGACCCCTGTACCATTTACACAAGTTTATGCAATACCAATATACCATTAAAGTAGCAACCTTTCACTGGGTTTAGCCATTTGTAGCACAGGCGATACGCTTGTGCTCCATGTTATAGTCAGAGCATCCACAATATCACAGCACTGTAACTTTTAATTCCCTTTCCATTCACAGTACTTTACAGTAATTATACTATTTGTACTATTTCTAGCAAAACTCGCACACCATCTCCTAATGCTTACTCTCTTCATATCAACCCATCTTGCTTTCGGTCAGATAACACTAAAACAAACACATAAACTATTTTCATCTTGATGTCTATGGCAATAGCCTGAAGCTCTAGACAGACAATGGGGTCCCAATAATACCAGCTGGTTCTCATTCCCCTAAATAACAGCATAATAGGTGAGAGCAAGAAAGCTTCAGCCAACGAAGAATGTCTCTCTCAGCTAAAGTCAGTTCAAACAATAAGCCTGTATCTAGACAGTCACTGAGATATCATCCAATCTCAAACATCTTGGCGATAGAAGTATTTTGAATACAGACGGCCGGTTCATTAAAGATCTCTAGCTCAATTAATCAGTCTGATTATGACAAGGCAGATACACCAATGCCTATCATAAAGGATAATTATCCAGAAGAGGAAAAATCAATACTCTCAGATTCCATCATCCCAGTTCCTCTATGAAAGCTACTGCACAGAAGATGTTTTGTGTAAAGTAAAATTAAACCTTTGATTGAAAATGTTTCCTACTCTTGTTCTCTGCGTAAAATGACATCTCGGTCTCTAAAAGGAAGCAGTTGGATTGTCTGTGACACGTAGCTACAATCTTTTGTTGTTTGCCTTTTTGCCTACCAAAAGCTCTTCCTCAATAGTCATCGAGGGCACTGACAGGTTGATTAAAGTCAGATGGTTCTTTGGTTCTTGGGTCTGCTTTGGAATGGCAACTTAAACCTAAAGATCCCATCACTGGATTTGGTGGATCAGGAATGAAAGATTTGGAGCATCAGAAATAAGATGGATTGGAGTGTTTAGTTAAGGAACCTAAAAAAATGCTAGATGTTCACACTTTACTTTATTGACTCTGCAACTTGTCTGTAACACTCAGTACTGGAATGCAACAAAATTAAACAGCAAGCGGTCTGAGGTAGAATGTGATTATTTTTTTTTTTGCAGAATTACTCTTTTTTTATTGCCCTGGTATTGCCCTCTGAAACTTCACAAGATGTGAAACAGTCACACCTATCAGCATGATGTAACAGGGATTGAGTGATGCACAGGCTGACTAATAGTGACCTTTAAAGGACACCGCAGGCAATTGTGGGGAAAACAACCAATACTTTGCCTTTACGTGACTTTCAGCTAAAATGCGGTTCATTCAGGTTGACTTGCCTTTTGTGGACCATGAACTTCATTGTGAAAAATGATGTATAGCTTTTGTAATCTTTGATGCCTGTCAGAAAGATTCTACAATGGATATCAAGGATGGAATGTATCTTTATTTGAGTCTTACAAGGATAATAGCCTGCATTGGGAAACATTTTGTGGTTGGTTTCAGTTTTATCACAAGCAGAAACTGTTTGTCTACATATTTTCACTGAAAGAACAAGACCAATCACTGTGTGTATTGTGCAGCTAAAGACGCCCTCTTGAGAGGCGGCAGGATCTCCAGCGTGTTTCCTGCTGCAATCATTGTCTTTTACTCTCATGAGTCAATCAGTGTCTCATCCTGAGTGCTGGCCTTGTTTAGTGATGTGAGCACACCTTAGTATTTCTGAAGGTCAGGTTTTCTGGGCCATGAGTGAATGAATGAGCAAAGTGTGCAAGCGATTAACACGTTCACAGCACAACACATACCAAGTAACTGCACTCGCCCTTGAGAACAGCAGTAAACCATTTTCAAATCTTGTTTCTTTTCTTTTGCTCTGTTGTTGTTTACGCTGCATGTTCAAAAGCAGCAAATATAATAAAAAAATATTAAACATAAGCAATTACAGATATAATAAAATAAAAAATAAAAAAGTTGACAATGACCCAGAACTATACGATGATGATTTTTTGAACAGAATACATGAAAAGCAATGATTTCCACGATGTATAAAGGTAACTCCTTTCATACAGTTATTTTTACGCTTCACAGTTTTTCTTATCCATAAATCAGTGTTTCCCAATCCATTCCTCAGGGATCCAAAGCCGTTCCATGTTTTTGCTCCCTCCATGCACCCTGCCAGATTTTAAGACACAATTTTAGCTGGGTGGGAGCAAAAATGTGGACTGGACCGGATTAAGAAACACTACCGTAAACAGTAATAAGAAACTCATAAGTACTATCTGTGAGTTTCCAGGCACGGCTGCATGTATTTTATTTAATGTTTGCCGGAGGGCAGTGGGGCTCGTCCATATGTGTTTCTGTCCTCCAAAGATCATAACCAGACAATTCACAAACAGGAGGCAGACTGCTCACAGAAAGCCAGGAGTCCAGGACGATTTCAGCACCAGAGGGAGCACAAATCCTCAGCGCTAACCTTTAGCATCAGGGAGCACTCCAGATGCACCTGAGGAGCATCGCACGTCACTGGCTGCCCTACATACAGCTGCTGAACCCAGCTCTTGGGGAGAAGCAGGTGAGTGTGATTCTGGCCTGTACGCACACGCCACCTAATGTTCCAGAAACTGCCTGTAGAGTCAGACCTTTGGGGTTGGAGGAAGACATGTGGTGGCTTCCCAGAAAGCTTTGTAACACTAAGTAGTTTGCTATCGCATACTTAAGATCGACTGTCAATTAGCACACGTTTCCAAAAACCCTTCGTAACTAAAAGTAGTTTGTTATCTTGTTCGTAGATTTACGGGTGCTTCGACCCTCTCGTTACTTTCTTCAATATGTACCTATCGAAAAGGGGTCTTGGCACTAGGTTTAAATCTCCAGGTATTTTTGCAACGATCGAGGACATTTTATAGACACTGTCGCCAAATGGCAAAGAAGGACACTTGATGTTTATATCTGGTCCAGCGTTTGAGTGTATCAGATGGCAAAGGATGGTTGCTTGCTGGTGGCTGGTTATGGGGGGACAGCGGGTATCCTGCCAGCGAATACCTGCTGACTCCAGTGTTGAATCCCCCAACTGCGGCTGAAGAGAGGTATAACACCGCACATCAAAGAACACACACTGCTGCAGAGGGTGCTTTGGGCTTGTGGAAGGTGTGATCTTGGTGCCTACACAAGGGCTTGGGAGCTGTACGATTTCCCCCTGAATGCTGCTGTGCTGTTCTGCTTATGTGTAGCATGCTCCTCAACACTGCAGCAGTTATTTCATTAAAATATATTTTGACCACCTCCTCAATAAGGTGTTTTACGGCTCTTTATGAGGTATTACTTCCTTTTCCCATTGCTGCTTGCTGTTGCATTTTGCTTACGAGGAAGCAACATCACATTTTGAGCCCATTTTTATATTTTCAACAACAGATTATTTTGGTTTTATTTTTGGTTGCAGTTCCAATTTCTTTGTGTGGAAACAGCAGTGTTCAGACTTCCAGTCTGGCATGTAATTCTGATTGATGTATTTCCGTCTACCCCCATTGGAAATCAATGTGGCACATTTGTTTTATCTATCTATCTATCTATCTATCTATCTATCTATCTATCTATCTATCCATCCATCCATCCATCCATCCATCCATCCATCCATCCATCCATCCATCCATCTCTGTCCGTCTAGTAAGCTACAGATTGTGTTGTAATTATGTTGTATGCAGGACATCCTGTTCGTAATGCACTACATCACTGTGTTCATTCTCTCCTTTGCATTATTGGCGATGTGCTTGTTTACCTGGATAAGACTCCTACTCTTAGATCACTTTCTATGCTGTTAGCTTACTTCCTTGTTCTTTAGGGCCTGTAATCCTGTCCTTGTTCTGTGTTAATAAAAAATAAGCCTTAATTGGCAGCCGTACCTAACCCTGGCAACTATGATTCCCACAATCAGGAAGGATGTGGGAACCGTCCAGCATGGAGCCACCTGACCTCCCCTTTAACTGGAGCGCTTAATTATTAATTAATGCTAAACCCACGAGCATAAACCCAGAGTGATCAATATTTCTCTGCCAGAACAACCACATGATAAGAAACAAGTCCGTAATAGTCTGAGTGTACACACCCTTAACAGACTCAGCCCAGGATGAGGAATATGTGCATTTCTGAGTTGAGAAGGACAGCAGTACATGTGTAGCAAAGGATAAAACATAAACAAGTTATCAAACATATGAGATGAGCGCAGAGCTTCCAACCACGCAAAGCAATATGCTTTGACAAATATTTCACATTATACAAGACGTCTTGCATTTGGTTAACAATAATTCTTGCAGGCGGCTGTTTATCGATGGAGCTCTCGACAAATATGAGACAATAACACAAATTGAACTGGGGAATGAATTCGTGATAAAGGTATGCAAACCCAGTACCCCATAGCTTTATGGAGGCTTGCATGCAGCATTGTAATCTGTGTGGATGTCAATGGCTGTTGGACAATGGATTTCCAGGGTAGTCTGATTTAGAAATGCAAGCAGCACAGTGGCTCAGTGGGTAGGAATGCAGCATCATACCTGCATGGCTGTGGGACTCATTCTAACGACGTCTCTGTGGGCTAAAGAAATTTGTGAATTAAAAAAATAAAAGATAAAATCTAAAACGTAAATTGGATCCTAGATATTACATGAAATTAGATACATTTCCCTTTTCCAGAAATGTGATTTTTTTTTCTTCAAGGACTAAAGTGACGTATATGGTTGATCATGTTTTTACCTGGAGGTATAATACCCTTCAGTTGACGGACAGCAACAATAAACAGAAAACCTGCACATCTCCGAGGGTCTGCGCTTATCGATCTGGACCAAAAGAAAAGCTTCTATCCTACCAGCATCTGACAGTTCTGACAGATCAGCCAAAGTGATGGAAGTCAGAAGCGCTCTCAAGAGCCAGGCCACTGCACAGCTGCCCCCTAGAATTCCCAGCCTCATTAAAATGCTTTGAGGCTTGGTGCGCAAACAACGCTCCAGGAGACAAAATAAAACTTCCCACATCATAGAAGACAAGGAAATTGATCGCACTGAACCTTTTTCTGCCAACAGGTGGTCCAAATTATGGAATTACCAATTTGCCGCAAATTGTGTTGCTTGTCCACAGAATAAACAACCTCTTTGTATCTTCACTTTTCTGTGACACCCAAACATTCCCGGGAGTAGGTGTCTGAAGCTCCGTGTTTCCTGCTGCAGTAGTCGTCCTTATTAAAATGTGCCAACTCAGTACAATTTTATGAGGTAGTGCACCCTTCGCTGGCGTATGTCCCTTTGAGAGATATGCGTTTTATTTGATGTTTTCAGTGGCGGAGGATGACAGGGGCCACCGGCGGGGCAGCTCACAGGGAGGCCAGAGTTATTTCAGCACCATGAGCACTATAGGAGAGGATTGGGGGAGACTTTCAGGCATGTGTGAGGAGCATCACAACTTCACAGAGAAGGTTTCACATCCTAGTTTTTGCTATGACATGACTATATGGACTATATTCACCTAGTGGTTCTGGGGACTGAGTCTGATAGATGCAAGGGACCCCAAGATGTCTTAAATCTGGAATTGGATCCCTTCAATAAAGTTTATCTCTACTCTACCAGAACTTCCTAGTAGTGAAAGGCTACTCCGTCCCATTAGCGACTGTACTACCGCTTCATTCAAGCTGTTGGTGGATGCTTCAAGACACTGTACTCCCCCCTCAAAAAAAGATCATTACGTCAAACTCTAGTTCTAATGCTCTCATTTCCCTCTTGCAGCTACCAGAAAATTAAACACCAAAAACGCAGCTGGTGTATTGTTTACCAGGACGGTCCCTGAAGCGCATTTAGTTGAAGTGCTCTACATCACGCAGCGGACTGATCCATTTCACAGAATCAATCAGACGCTGAGTGAACAGCATTCCACAAGATATCCTGCTTTGAACACGTCAACGACACACGAGAGCGCAGCTCCGGTGCCATGCACACAGATTGTGCACACAGAGAAATAACAAGCAGCAAGTAGTATTCCAGCAGATCACAAATAAAACTTGTGTTAAACTTGTCACGGTGGTCAATATATCATTTGACACCCTTCAACCTCTGGAACCCTAATTGAATTTCAGTCAATGAACTACGTCACACCATTGGGGTCCCATGGTAACGGCAGGCAGACCCTTCATACAGCCGAAACCTAAGAGGACCTAAAAGGACACTGCTGTGTAATCAATCAGGCTTAAAAGAAAATTATCATGCAGACAGCAGTGTAGGAAATTCATTTTTCTCAAGCCTCCTTCCATAGCAATGGGCTTCCTACATCACAAGCGGCCTGCCAGGGTTTAAGCAGTCAGTGATTTCATTTTATGCTTTCCCTGTCAGCGCAGCATGTTCGAAACGACTGGTGCCGAGTTGCTGCCTCTGCATAACAGCGGGAACATAACAGCGCTCAATGACAGATAAAGGAAACGGGAATGCTAACAAAAGCAAGAAGACCACGATAAGCGGTATGCAGATTAGATGCAAACAGAGCACTGCGATTGGTCAATAACAGGGCTTATAGTTCTTAGAATTGGCAGTTGTTTAAAAATTACTAAATATACAGTACAGGATTTGCATAATCTACATAATTCTATATCTAAAAATACAAAAACCAGCATTAGCAAGTTTACCATTACCAAGCGAGAGATAGAATTACTTCACTAGTGAAGTAAGACCAAGGTACTTTAGAATAGTTCTTTGGAATCGAATACTATTATGTTCTATGCAAAAAATGAAATGATGGTTAAGTTGCAAAAGGAGAAGTATTTTGGAATGCTTGTTTTCACATATTCCACATTGCTTTCCTTAGAGAGACACACACACACACGGGGGGGGGGGTATGGGGGTTAAGGGCCTTGCTGAAGTCCTCAACGGACATGTGACTTTTCTGCCCAGGGCAGGATTTGAACCAGCAGCTGTCCAATCACAGGCACAGAGGCCTACCATGCTGAGCCTCATTCCAGCCCAGAGGTGTACAGTGTTTACTGCCATCCATCAGCTTCCCATAACCGCTTATGCAGTGCAGGGTCACGGTGAGCCTACAGCGTATCCGAGGAAGCTCAGGGCAGGGGACATGCTGCACAGGGTGAGGGAGCTCAGGGCAGCGAGCAGGGGACATGCTGCACAGGGTGAGGGAGCTCAGGGCAGCGAGCAGGGGACATGCTGCACAGGGTGAGGGAGCTCA